>JACXGJ010002720.1:0-61951 GCA_016801105.1 Esox niger | reverse complement strand
CCTGCCCTCTTTCCCTATTGTTTGTACATTGTATGTTTTGTTTGTAATAATTAAATTCCCAAATCATTGGGTTAACCCAGCAGCTATATTGTCTCACTCCCTTCCTTGCACCCTCTATCCCCACGTGTTGCTACCACCACTGGGAATATATACGCAGTGGGGTGTTGCGTGCGCCTACCTCGGAAGGCGTCCGTAACACCGTGTAAGTGGTCGGCCTCGATGTGGATGTTTAAATTGAAACCAGTTTGCTTCAATTGAGCAGCCATCAAACACATTTGATCTTGCTCCTGTACGTCTCTGAAAGAGAATGCCTCTTGAAATGTCAGGAAGGGGGGGGGGGTTGAAAAAAGCTATGTCAAGCTACATGGCCAAAAGTATGTGGACACACTAATTACTCAGTTCAGGTGTTTCAGCCATACCCATTGCTCACAGGTGCATAAAATAGACATGCACAATAGCCATGCATTTTCCATTAACAAGCATTGGCAGTACAATGGGTCATAATAAAGCGCTCAGTCACTTCAAACATGTTGCTGTCATAGGATTTCACCTTTCCAAGTCAGTTCTTGAAATGTCTGCCCTACTAGACCTCCCTTGGTCAACTATATGTGCTATGATTATGAAGTGGAAGCATCTAGGAGCAACAACAGCCCAGCCACGAAGTGGCAGGCCACGCAAACTCAGGGCGGTGGAGTGCTGAAGTGCACAGTGCGTAAAAATTGTCCAGAATCTGTTGCATCACAAACAGCTTCTGGAACCGACATCAGCACAAACTGTGTCAGAAGCTACGTGAAATGGGCTTCCCTGTCCGAGCAGCGGTATGCAAGCCTCACATCAACATGCGCAATGCCAAGCGTCGGCTGGAGTGGTGTAAAGAACGTGTTTCAGGGTTTAGTCTAGGCCCCGTAGTTCAAGTTAAGGGTCGTTTTAATAAAAACATTGTATATTTTAGACATTTGGGGGCTTCCAACTTAGTGGCAACAGTTTGGGGAAGGCCCTTTCCTGTTTCAGCATTACTGTGCCCCTGTGCACAACGGAGGTTCATAAGACATGGTTTGATAAAGTTGGGGTGAATGGGCACAAACTCTCACAGAGACACTCCGAAAAACTTGTGGAAAGCTTTCCCAGAAGATTGGTCATTGTTATATCCGCAAAGGGGGACCAACTCCATATTAATGCCCATGGTGTTGGAATTGGATGTCACAAAACATCTTAAGCTAAAAGAAGCTCCTAACTTGCTGATTTAGGAGTAACTCTTAAAAAATATGTGCGTTTCAGTCCTAACATTAGGACTCTAATATATTTGGCCTAAGAGTATTCCACAAAGCTTTTTAGTTCTAAGACCAGCTCTTAAATCTGTGAAAAGGGGGTGACTCATGCCCCTTTGCCAGCCAAACAGTGAAAAATAGACAAAGTTTAAGATCCATTAGAAGGCAAAAACACCAAAAATTAAAAAGCATGGGGCTCCAATTTGACATTAATAAACCACCTTTAGCCCTCTCTGTTTGGGCTTCTTCCACATCGTTGGCCTCCCTTCACCAACTGTGCCTGCCCTATGGGGCCATGTTTAATGTGGTCTGAAAGAAAATGTCTTCATAAAGGGCTTCCTTTTTTGGAGATCCTTGGAAGTTTCAATATAAACATCTGCTATTTACCGGCTGAAGTGGAAACCTTTTAAGCTTGATTTTTTAATTAAAGAAAATCTGAAAAAACAGCCGTTGGAACGATAGATGAGAGGGTAACGATTACAATGTAAAAAGGTCTTTGTTGGTGACAAATGACAAAGCTGTTAATTGCGTACATGAATTAGCTGCAATTAACAATGACTTGTCTTGTTGCATATAATTAGGCCCTTTGATTAGTCATGTCACATTGACTGAAAGCCTTCAAAGGTAATCCGCGACAGTCCAAATTGGAATAAATCCTGCCCTGACCCCACCCTTAGTAGACAATGACCTCCAAATAAAAGAATATATGTACGTTTACTGGCTTTTCTGAATTCATTTTCTCCCTCTTCTAAACAAGTAGCATTGTGTGAAAAATATCCAAGCCACTTAAAGCCTCAATTGCCATAATGGTCAATAATATCGTTATTATCATCATTACTGTTGTTCGCATCATTAGCGTCATTGCTCTCATTAACATCATTCATTTCTTCCTTTGTAAATAAGAAGGTTATAGTGTGAATAGAAACCCCCTGACCCAATGCTCTAACACATCAGTAATCATTGCACACTGACGATGATGGCCAGGATGATTATGATGTATCCGCTCTTCTGATATACAGATCTCCAAAATGGTTATCACTCATAATCTAAAAGGAGCACAGTGCATTGAGTCACTGCTCTACGTACGCGTACTGACTTCTATGACCTTTATGCACACAGAAACCCTTTCGTCATGACAACGTTAATGTGAGATTGCGGGGATGATTGAAGGGCAAACGTCTCACACGGAGTTGAAGGTATGTTCGGATTCAATCATGAGTAACGAAGGCACTTCTTCAGTTTGGCTGTAGAACATCACTCAGCAGCAGGTCCGCTGATTAATTCCAATAATCCAGTGCGGAAGCGTTTCATCAATCTACGTCGTCTGCTTTCCTCTCAGGACCACAGAGAACTAAATCATCCGGCACAATACCCCTAAAGAAGAGACATGTCACTAGGATGGAAGGAGGCATTAGGATGCAGCCCGGATGAAGAATTTGCAGGCAGGGTCTGGTGAGGCATAAATTATAACCGGGGTTATGAACTGTTCCAGAAACAGGGGGACAGCAGAGTTCACCGGTGTAAAGAGCACCGACCTGCCAAACTGGAGGCTTCAAGGGCAGAGTACGACGGGTGGATAATGATTTGACATTATCATGGTAATGACACGTTTTTGTAAAACAAGCCAATACCAGTTGTCTCTGCTTTTTTGCTTTATCAACACAGGCAGTCGTGATTTCAGATGTGACGAAAAAGATACGAGATGTATGTATTTTACAACTGCGAACAAATCCTCAGATAGTGTTTGTCTTCAGATGCTATACAAAATGCATAAAATCCAAAAAAAGTAACAATTCAATTCGAACACGGGCCAGATGAATTCAAAACACTAGTGAATAGATAGTTTTTTGCACTTTGGGATTTTCTATGTAATTCTCCAAAACCTGAAAACAGTATTGGTTATACCTCAGCAAGGTTGCAATTTTTATGGGTGGGTTCACTAATCAAAATAGGGTATTTCACAGATTTAACTGTAGATCATTTTCTTTTCACTTGGACATTGTGGGTTACTGTGTGTAAACAAAGTAAAAAAAATGTCAGATTGTACGTGTTTTTATTTCAGGCTTCACAGCAACAAAATGTGAACATATACAGTGGCCTTTCTATGGTCCCTGTATATGGTTGTCTTTTTTCAATAGAGTCATTGGACTTTTCCTGCTGATTTCCCTGCTGGCCACAATATTGCAATAAATGAAGAAATACAGATAAATGGGAACTCTAGCATATGCAAATATGCTTCGGCATGTGAAAGGCACTCTTTCAAGACCATGTACTCTACACTGGGGAAAGCTGGACAGAGGTATTTTAGCAACACATTGCTAGCTACATCAATCTCAAAACTTGAGTGAACAGATACCACTTTGAGAGGAAGAATTATTGTTGCACTCTCACAACCTTGAGCCAGAAGGGCAGATACTCAAGTCGAGCGAGCGTACATAAAGTGCACAGAGGACCAGTCGTGGGTGCATGGACAGAATGCTCAGGAAAATAGTTTTGTCTTTGGCATTATGACTCATCGGTCTTTGGAGACTGAACACTGAGTATTGTAGCTAGATTGCTAAAGTGTCTGTGAGATGCAGTGGGAACAGAATGTACAAAATGACTGCCTGTGAAGAACAATAAAAACAATAATCAGGAACCAAATCCCTGTCCTATGAGTTTTGTGGCATTGTTCCCTGACCATTTGGTCCTCACGTTGACAGAAAACAATACCCGACTCCAAAGGCAAACCCAAAGCCTAGGATGAAGACAATATATTGGAGGGCTATATAATCATGAACCGATCCTCACAAGGGGCATTGAACCCATGACTAGTAAACATCTTTTTTACTCCCTTAACAAAGATAGAGCATGGGTGCACAACAGCAGCTTTCTCAAACTTAACTGCAGGAAAACAGAGGTCATTGTAATTGATTCAGAAACCCGCCTCAACAAATCACCTGACGCCTATTTGACCATTGAGAAGTCAATACTCCCCTCATGTCAGAAACCTTGGGATTGTCGTGGACCCCTCAATATAATTTGTATTCTGCATTAACAACACAAGACCACTGTCCTTGATCGCCCATTCCCATCCTTCACAGTGGCTGAAAGACTTATCCATGCTTTCATCTCCTGTCATTTGGATTATCGCAGTGCCCCCTCCATGGTCTCCCCCTCCCACGTAGATAACAGACTGCAGTATGTCCAAATCTCGGATCCCCTCCTCCACACATCAACCTCATTCCATCACCACAACACCCCCATCCTCCAGGGCCTGCATTGGCTCCCTGTGAAGGAAAAGATAGACTTCAAAGTGTTACTCCTTACCGTCAAGGCAGCAAAACGTCACTCAGCCTCCTACCTTTCGGAGCTCATGATGGTCCCTCATACCAGGCTCTGCATTATGGGCTGCTTCAGGAACTTTGCCTCAGCTCCTCTTTGCCTTTGTAATGCCCTGCCCTCTAATGCCAGACTGCAGATAACACTGCTACTTTTAGAACTCAAATCATACCTTATTTAAAGTGCATTTGAAACGTAAACTCACTTCACATTTGCATCAAACTCACTTTACATTGACAGATTTAACATTAAATGTAGCAAGAAGCGGTACAACATATTAAAGAACATAAAAGGTACACATGTTTACTATAATCAGATTAATTATGTATTTTATTAATTGTGGTGACGGCCCCTCATACCACACAAGTCATGCTGCTCCCAAACTGGGGGTATTAATAGAGAACATTTATACTGTAGGTTCTAGTGATTTTCAGTATCAATGTTAGGTAATAATGCTAACAACATTATTACATTTGGTTAGATATTTTTTATTGTGTCAGAACCTAACTGAAACAGCAATAACAACAAAAAAATTACTGTAGAATTCTGAAATACTGTATCTTATATACAAATTCATATGCCCGAACCTATGCATTTTTATCCAATGGACCTCCAGCTACAGGAAATGTGGAAATGCAAATAAATTAGGCACACAAATCAAAATCTCAAAGAAAACTGAAAGGCCAAAGTTTGTCCACAACTTTGTATTGAAAAGTGGTATTTCTGTTAACGGTGGGTCTGGATGGCTGCCTACCTAAGTCCTCCTGCTCTCTTCTGATTGAGCAGAATCCAGCTATTCCTGCTCTTCATCTAGTGCAGTACCAGAACCAATGTTAATGTGTCAAAAAATTGCCACCGCTCTGTGATAGGATTTTAAGGACCTTCATCAGCCTTGGGTGAGGCGCTGGTCTTACTCATGAATTTCATGACAAATCTAAAGCACAGTGAAGTAATTACGACTTGAGATTTAAACCGGGACGGGTTAAAGCCTGCCTCAGACGAATTCAAGGCTTATTAGGATGCTTTAAACTTAACTTGGCTGATAAATGCTGCTACACATACAAATCTGAAGTACCCTGACAAATTCACCCTTATTGATATCCTCTTGAGAGATGTCCCGCACATGTTACCACCTGGTGTTTCTTTGGTGAGTGCTCTAAGAGGCACTAGTGTCACTAAAATAAAGCAGCTTTCTCACCTGAAAAGTTTCAACAATTCTCTGAATAATGTTTGTTACATGATGTGTGATTGGGATTTCATTTTCAATTTCAAATGAAAATAACATTGCATTGACAATATATATATCTACAACCCTGTTTCCAAAACAGGTGGGATGCTATTTCCAATATGTTAAAAAAAGCAGAATGCAATGCTGTGCAAATCATTTCAACCCTATATTCAACAGAACATAGTACCAAGACAACATATTGAATGTAGAAACTAAGAAATGTTTCTTGGAACATACATGCTCACTTTGAATTTGATGCCAGCAACATGTTAACAAAAAACTGAGACAGAGGCACCAATAGGCTGGAAACGAATGAGGTCAATTGGCAACAGATCAGTAACATGATTGTGTATTAAAAAATTCCAGAGAGGATGGAACATCAGATGTCCGTGATCTTCGGGCCCTCAGGCAGCACTGCAAATAAACACCGACACGATTCTGTAGTGGACATCACTACATGGGCTCAGGAACACTTCCAAAAACCATTGTCTGTGAATCCACAAATGCCAGTGAAAACTCTACCATGCAAAAAAGAAACCATACATGAACAACATCCATAAACACTGGTGCCTTCTCTGGGCCTGAGGTCATTTTTAAGGGACTGAGGCGAGGTGGAAAACTGTCCTGTGGTCTGAAATCAGCACACAATTCAAAAGCATCCATGATGGTATGGGGTGCATTAGTGCACATGGCATGGGTGACTTGCACATCTGCATTTATGCTTCATAGAAGTGCAAGTCACCATAAATGCAGAACAATTTTGCCTAGCATATTTCAGAAGGACAATGCCAAACCACATTCTGTATAATGGCAGCATGGCTCAGTAGTAAGAGAGTCCGGGTGCTAAACTGGCCTGCCTGCAGTCAAGACCTGTCCCCTATTGACAACAACTGGCACATTATGAAATGGCAAATACTCCAAAGGAGACCCCAAACTGTTGAGCAGCAGAAATAATATAGCAAGCAAGAATAGGAAGACATTCCGCTTTCAAAACTACAGCAAACGCTTATGATATTTTGTTAAAAGAAGAGACGATGCAACCCAGTGGTAAACATGCCCCTGTCCCCTGTTGCTAGCATCCAATCAAAATGAGCATATGTCTCAGTGTCAACATTTGATATGTCGTCTTTGTAATATTTTCAATTAAATATAAGGTTAATGATTTGCACAGCATTTCTACTGTTTTGGAATCAGGGTTG
The DNA here is from genome assembly GCA_016801105.1 of Esox niger. Classification (NCBI taxonomy): domain Eukaryota; kingdom Metazoa; phylum Chordata; class Actinopteri; order Esociformes; family Esocidae; genus Esox; species Esox niger. The sequence continues at coordinate 54,935 of JACXGJ010002720.1, read as the reverse complement.
TATTAATGACTGCATCACTCAGCTCCTGAACTACCTATTATTTTAGTGAAAAAAATTGCCCTCTAATGAAATGTGCCTACATTCTGCCCTGTCAAAGTAATTTTTCACTTCATTTGCAATTTAAACTTAATAGCCAAATGGAATTAATGTTTTATGTTGGGATACCACAGTTCATTTAACAATTTCAAATGGAGTTTAGAGACCTGTGGAAGTGTCCCGGTATAAGTACGATTATTTGAAATGAATTATTTTACTCAAATTTGTCTTCAATGTTCTTGTAGAATGTGATGAGAAATGTTCAGCCCTTGTTACCTAATAGTAAAGCTGAATCCATAATTTGTGTCAGTATGTCCACATACTGCACATCTGAACTGGGAAAAATGCTAGAAATAATAAACAAGTGACAAGAAGTGTGCATTTCTTCTGTGTGAGAAAGATGGATTGTCTATGTGGTTTTCCATGTAGACAATCCATAGTCACTATGAACGCGACTGATGTGGACAAGATGCTTATGTTTCTCAATTATAAGCACAAACAAAGCACGTACAGTTAGGTCTGGAAATAATTGGACACTGACAGTGTAGAAACAGGCAGAGTTTTGTTATTCTGCCTGTTTCTCAAAATAAATTCATGTTGCAGTTAAATTATGAATATCGGCTTATAATGCAGTCTCTCAGCTTTAATATGTAGCCCCCTCTTTTTCAAGGGACCAAAAGTAATTGGGCAATTGATTCAAAAGCAGTTTCATGTACAGGTATTGGCCATTCCTTCATTATTTCTTCATCAATTAAGCAGGTAAAAGGTCTGGAGTTGATTCCAGGTATGGCATTCGCATTAAGAAGCTGTTTTGCTATGAACCCACAACATGCCGTCAAAGAAAGCTCTCAATGCAAGTGAAACAGGACATTCTTAGGCTGCCAAAAAAATAAAACTCATCAGAGAGATAGCAGGAACATTAGGAATGGCCAGATCAACAGTTCGGTACATTCTGAGGAGAAAAGACCACACTGCTGAGGTGTGCAACACAAAAAGGCCTGGACGTCTCCAGAATATGGATGATTGTAGGATCTTTCCATGATAAAGAATAACCATCTCACAACATCCAGCCAAGAGAAGACCACTCTCCAGGAGGTAGGCATATCATTTTTCAAAGAGAAGACTTCACAAGGGTAAATACAGAGGACTCACCACAAGGTGTAAACCATTCATAAGCCTCAAGAATAGAAAGGCCAGATTAGACTTTGCCAAAAAACATCTGAGTCACTAGTGTTTATTAATGATGTGACAGAAGACAGAAGCAGCTGGATGAATTCTGAAGTGTATTGGAATATATTGTCTGCTCAGATTTAACCAAATTCAGTGAAGTTGATTGGACAGCACTTCACTTTACAGATGGACAATGACCCAAAACATACTGCGAAAGCAATCCAGGAGTTAAAGCCCAGTAGGTGGCAGATGTGATCTGAACTACAAATCCCAAAGCTCTGTATTTTGTACGTGACTGTTGATAGGTCTCGTGTCCTACAAACTGTCGGGATGTTTTGTATTGTTAATGCACACGTAGCCGCAACTCCACTCTGTCGGAGTACTGCATCCTAGAAAACCGAGGTAATCACCTCCCCTGTGACCGTATGCCTGAGGATGTGTGCTAATGTGAGGTAAAAGCGAAACAAAATGGAATTATATAGTTGACCGAACATCAGGGTCATGGTCATCTGGATTTCTTTAAGACGTCCCTTAGCTTACAGTATGAAGAAACGATGTAGTGTACACAGATGGACACATATAGGTGTTACAGGAACAAGGGTAATTGCAGGAATTACATTAAGGATTCATTAAAAGATTTATGGTCACAAGTTAGTGACTTTTAAGATCTGAAAATACCCATTGATACCTACGAATTTCCTTATGAATTCCAGTTCTCTAAACCAAAGTTCTCCATTACCCTCTATTGAGGCCCACAAAAATCATTTATTGATGAGGCTACCCTGCTTGATCTGAATCAGTTTTTCGGTTCCTTTTTGACCCCTGAATGTCCTTTAATAGGAAAAGGCTGCTATTTGGTCAATACGACAGAAAAATAACCATACTTAAAATCAAAACTGGGTCAAGTGTCTGATTAGGAGGACAGTATGAAGTGCGTGAGCCCCCAGGGCCAGACTTGAAAAGCCCTACAATATAGTATGGGGGGGTTAAATAGAAAGCTGTTTGACCTCGTCTATCCTCTGCTTCTCCTCCATCTCTTGCTCAGCTCAACTCTTGGCCGTCGTCTCCAGGGGGTTTGAACATGGCCCATGGGTACTACCTCACTGCAGCTAATCAGCTAATGAGGTCTCAGTCCCCTTCTTTCTCAATTTACCACCTTGGCTTTGCCCACCCTGCACCATGGCATTGTGATTTCCACTGCCTGTTAACTGGCTCGACAATTATATTAGTTGGAAAGGAATCCGACGGGGGCCTACGGAGTGGGGTGAGGGGTGATGAATAATGCATGAGAGGCTCTGGCTTTTTAAATTACAAAATTCGGGGCACCCCCCAAGGAAAGAGTTGCTAGCTGTGAGTATAACAATGAAAAATCATTGTCGAATCGGCCACAGGGGTGTGATTCAGAGAGAGGCGTGGGAGAGAAAGTTGCACATAAAATTATTGATGAAAACGAATGCTGTCACAAGTGGCTGGTAAAAGCACACATTTTAAAGCTGCTACAGAGGACATTCTCTTATTTTGGTGCATGGTCGTTTTTCGAATGAATGGTAATTTTTCACAGTTCTGCTTTAATATTACGGTTTGTCCCCCCCTGCCCAACTTTGTCCAAACGGGATCTGTGTTTCGACATGTGCCTGGCCAATGTAAAAGTTGCAGTCACTAACAGGTTCCTAAAAATTCTACACAGCCTGCTTTGTTGGTGTTTGTGAGAAAACATGCACTAGCTAGCTTATGGAATCATGTAACCATTTTTGTGAAAGGGAATAAACAGTGACATAAGAAATCTGCTTCTAACGTCCTTCCTACTCCAAAACGGATTTGGAAGAAACGAGAAAGATCTCACCCTTACATAAACAAAAAAGTTCGACTCTCACCAGCAACAGCACTCGTTTGACAGGGAGTCCTATGCTAGTTGCCATGTAAACAACATTGTCAGGGAGTTTATATAACTTTCAGGTCACTGCCCTGGCCAAAACGTTGTGTATGTTATGCCTAACAGCACAGTCGGAGATTGTTGTTGCTTATGTGAATCAGAAAGAATTATTAACATATAATGTTTGTTATTGAAATTACATTTTGTTCACTACAATTGATCTCAACTGACTCGTAATGATTTGCCACATGTACAGTTAGGTGCGGAAATATTTGGACACTGACAGAATTTTTGTGATTTTGGCTCTGTACGACACCACAATGGATTTGAAATGAAACAACCGAGATGTAGTTTAAGTGCAGACTGTCAGCTTTAATTCGAGGAGTTAAACAAAAATATTGTATGAAACATTATGGTATTGCAAACATTTTCATACAGTCCCCTCATTTCAGGGGCTTAAATGTAATAGGACAAATTAACACAATCATAAATACATTTTTTATATTTTACTTAGTAGAGAATCCTTTGCAGGCGGTGAATGCTCGAAGTCTGGAACGCATGGACATCACCAAACACTGGGTTTCCTCCATTGTGATGCTTTGCCAGGCCTTTACTGCAGCTGCTTGTTGGTTGGTCTGTCTGCCTTCAGTTTTGCCTTCAGCAAGTGAAATGCATGCTTGATCAAGTTGAGAATAGGCGACTCGGCCATTGCAAAATATTCCACTTCTTTGCCTTAAGCAGCGTCTGGTCTCCCATCAACAGACCAACTAGGACCCATCCAAGTTTCAGATAGAAGTGGGGTGTAGGGTTCCACGCCTCTGGCTTCAAAGGATGTACCATGACGGCTCCCACCTTTTTTACAAAGTTTATCCCCTAAAACAACAATATTTATAAGAGGACTCTGTTTTCTTTTGTTGTTTTGAAAGAACAAGGTATTGCATTGAATAGGGGAATAATCTATTCCAATAAGGGGTTGATTACAAGCCGTCAAACACACTCTGATCTCATGTGACAACCAGCCATACCTCGGGGTTGGTTGTCACAATGTTTGCCATGTGTTGTTCACAATAACTCATCTGATTGTCTGAAGTCTTGAAGCTAGGCATATGAAAAACATCATAACTTTGCAGGGAGGGCCAATGTGAAAATATGGTTGGGTCAAAATGAAACTGCATTTTGGGGGGAGAAATGGCAATTTGATCATGTAGACCAGTGCTGCCCAACCCAGTTCCATGAGATCTACCGTCCTGTATGTTTGATTTTAGACGTTAGCTGAATAGGAACACAGAACGTCACAACTCGGTGAAAAAAACTACAGGTATGTCGATCTCCAGGAACAGGCTTCAGGCAATCTGAAGTAGACTTGCATGCCCTTTAATAACACAGCTGTGTGAAGTCTGTGCTGAATGTAAGAAAATCCAATCCCTGTGAAAAGCCACTTAAGTTTTTGGAAGCCAAGGTAAGAGAGAACCCCTCTCAGAATATTCAAGATGGACGAGTTCTGATCAATCCTCCCTTTCACGTTGTGAAGGGGAGAAACAGAGAACAGACACAAAAGATGCTCAGGGCCTGGCGGGTGTTTTATTAGATTACAGAACGTCTGAATATACAGATGATTACATTTAACTCTTTGACACATAAAATCTCACGTGCGAATACGCTAGAATGGGCCTTGGGGGGTGTGATTACCAGAAATCCTCAAAATGCATTCTTGGAACGACTCCACTGTTATTCACACGCCGACGTTCAGCTAGCTCAAACAAAAAATATGAAAAGCATATCGGTGGCTGTATTATGAAAGTGAGACGACGACGTGATGTCTGGTCTTCCAAGCAAAATGAAAATGTGATTGGGTTTTCAGATAGGGCTCTACAGGCATACACTAGCAACGATATTGATTTTTCACACTTGGCTGATACTTACACCAGCTTTAGTTCGAATGTTGATGCAATTCATCCGTTGTGTAGATTTAGCTGTGCATGCATACAAATCATCCTTACCCATCAGTCTTCCTTTTATAGAGGTCACACAATAAACAATTAGTACAAAGCCATTTGATGTAATAAGCACTGTAAATTGCACCATGTGACAAGCAACCACCATCTTTCACACACACACACACACACACACACACACACACACACACACAGGCAGAGGTATGTTATCTAGCTGCATGTGATACTCTACTCTTTGTCCCCCAAGGGGCCTTGTTCCCTGGTGATTTCCATGCTAATGTAATGGAATTGGACAGCATTGGGGGCCAGTGTGACTTCAAACACCTGTCTCTTCACATCAGATTATTTCGAGCGCACTCACCTCCCCTGCTCGCCTCGATGTTCCCCACAACAAGCATGAGATTGATAAACGAACCTGCTATTATAATTTGGTTTCAAATGTTTAGATATCTTTTTTTTTTCAAAGAAGCTGATTAAATACAAGCACCGACAAACCAATTACACACTCATTTTTCTCCCACTAGAAAAACCTGCATCTTCTGCTTTTGATGTGTGTGTGTGTATATATGTGTGCTCTCGTTCTGCACTAGCTGGAAGGCAATAGGGAGATTTGACATTCCACACAATGGATTGCTGTCATTCTTCCTTTCGCCGGCTCTCTGTTGCCTCGTGCGACATCAAAGGGCAACTTGCACGATCAGACAAACAGACACAATCTGCCTGCTTCCACTGTATTGCCACCAATAAGTAACCAATGCATGCCGTGTGTTCTTAAGATAGCTGCCTGTGATCATAATTTTAAATCCTCTTGATGCGTGGAGTATGTTCTGCGTTTGCCACAGAGCGAACTGAAATGTTTCTCAAATGGGACCCTACGTCATATGTAGTGTGCACTGTTTTTTAAAAAGGGTCCTGGGGTGTACCATTTTGGACTCGTCGATAAACATTTTCACTATGTGTGTCTCACCAAGATTGGACTGTCAGGAACTCATAGTGGTACGTTTATTGGGGCGATTTTGCCAGAACATTTTGCAATTGAAGGCACTTGCCTAAATCTATTTCAGCGTATTTCCTTTTCCTGTAATTTTTACAAAAACAATTTTTTTAAATGACAGGATTTTTGTTCCTGAGTGGATAGGGCGGGGGACACTCTGTTAGGGGACGGGTGGGGGGCCCCCACGGGCAGAGGACACCGGGCTCTGAATATCTGTATTTAAAAGCCCAAATCACACTATTTAACCAACATTGGAATCGGATTAATAAAATGTAAAATGTAACCACCGTCTACACATGAGTCCCTGCCCCAAATACTCAAACATTACTGTCACTTTGATTACACAGCCGAAAACCAATTCATGTTTCCATTAACAACTGCAAAACGTCCACACACCCCGAACCACATAAATGATGTACAAAATAAACACAAATAACCATTATGCAGAAATGTTTGTTTATTTTCAATCCTAGGAGGCAGGAAACTGAAATGAATAATTACAAAAGGAAGTGTCCGTTTTGGAAAGGACAAGTATAAAACATCTACCAGAAAGCACGTTACTGTTTGGGTAGCAGGTGTTATGGACTACGCTACAGTAGAGTGGACATTTATCTAAGAGACTTATATATGTTGGGTACAGTGAGTCTTGTGGTTTGTGTGTAGCGAGAGCCAGTTAACTAGAGGGTTAAGGTCACAGTGATGAATGTTGAATGGGGTGCTGGTGACAAAGCTAATGAAAATGTGAAACATTCCGTTCAATTTTTTGTGGAGCTTTTTGCCAGGCTGGTCATTTTCATAAGAGTGCACTTGGCAGAATGGGCGAAGGACGCAGTGTTGCGGAACAAGAAACTGATTTAGGATTTCACTTTAGACCGAAGGTGGGTGATAGGGTTGTAAAATGAGAGTGAGCAGTTAAGCTTGATGTTAGGAATTTGTTGGTGTCAACAACCTAATTCACACCATCCAGGACAAAATAGAGATTAGGGAGGTTAAGATAGAATGTACATTTGTGATAGATGAGGGCTTTACTAGCATCAAGAGCAGCAACATTACAATATACAGAGAATAGGGTTGACCTAAAAATCCAACTTTAAGGAACACTCATAGATATGTCAGGGTCATGGAATTCAATCCAGGACAGACTGTTCTCTAAGAAATGTACATCTCTTGGTCTATTAACTAGGGTCCATTGAGTCAATTTCCCAACTACTGACCTTCCACTAGATGTTCCATATTTTAACTGAGAGAAAATAGTGATGAAATAAGGTTGAAATAGGGTTGATATACAAAGGTGCATCAACACTGCCGGAAAAAAACAGCCGCGAAGACACTTGCCAGCTGTTCTGCACACGCTCTGACGCACCTTGGTATTTCATCTGGTCTACGGCATTGCAAGTATAGACGTCTTCTTCCACTTTCCTTACGCCAGCAACAGGAAGCAGGATCACTCAGTCCTCTGGAACATTGGGCGCTACTGTGAGTGGCTTGTCCCCTGCCTCAAAGTTAGCTTACCTCAGAGGCATGGAACTTGTCAGGGAGGGAGGCATAACAGGGCAACTCGCGGCTAAGTCTACCTTTGTAATACGGGATAGTTTAAGTCCCTATTCCTCCATTCTACTTTATTTAAGCAGATATGCCCAATATGTTTATGTCACATATTTCTATTAGAAGAAAGTAGGGGTCACATAGAAATGTCTTTTTTTCCCCCCCATAAAAATAACATCAAATTGAGAAATGCGTGTAGTTATTGTTACTTTTGTAACTTTTTTAATGGAAAATTTACATAGGCGTAAAGTGCGCCAATGTCAGCAACCATCAGTCATGGGTTCCAATGGCATGTTATGTTTGCTAATCCAAGTTTATCATTTGCAAACCCTTTTGCAATTATGTTAGCACAACTGAAAACTGTAGTGCTGATTAAAAGAGCAATAAAACTGTCCTTCTTAAGACTAGCTGAGTATCTGGAGCATCAGCGTTTGTGGTTTTAATTAGGGAAGTGGGAGGCCCTGGTGCACAACTGGGCAAGCGGACAAATACAGTACATTCAAGTGTGTAATTTGAGAAAAAGACACCTCACAGGTCGACAGCTGGCAGCTTCATTAAATAATACAGGCAAAACACCTAACGTTAATGAGAGTTTTATCCACAACTATTAATCAAGATAAATCTGATGTTGAATTTGATGGGATATTGACGTTATTTTTCAATTCAGCTGTTAAAATGTTTTGTTGGAAACACTGCTGTTCAAAACATTAATGCTTAGCCTGTTTTTACAAAGGAAATCTAGATCAAACCTAGACTGCTATAAGCTGGGTGTTAGATATGGATAGTCATTGTCCCTTATGCTCCTCGGACAATAGCCGGCTCATTTTTGGAAACATTCCACATTTCCAACAATTTGGAAGAGACAACACTAATCTTGAAGAGTAGTTTACTGGCACGTTTGCAGGACAGATTCACAGACAACTGGTGGATAAACAAAGTAAACGTTAATGGCATCTCCCCATTACAATGTATTGCAGTTTCTGCTTTAATTCCACTTTGGTCAAAGTTTGCTGCTCTGTGTGAATCTGTGCTGGAAATATGATACTTGTTGTTTGGAAGACAAAGGTACAGATAAAACACCCCAGACAGCTCTGGCCTAGTAAAAAATAGAAAGCTCTGCTTCCCGCATCCAAACAATGAACACTTGCTCATCACTGGGCTTCTAGTAAGTAATTTTTTGCCACAAATATTATGCTGCAAAATTATGGAATGTCCAATGATTTGTCCTGGAGCTCTGTTTCTGACAGCAAATGTTCAAGCCAAGCACAGTGCTTCATGCGTCAGAGGACAGACATGACATCTGTGGAGGAATGCTTGCCTCCCAGTGAAAAAGTCCCATTGATTTCATTGAGGTTTACCTCAGAGAACCCGAATTATGTAGGTAATCCCTGGTGTGCACTATTTAGCGGTTGGCTCCTAGAGTATAATTTAACATACTCCTACACATTTCTCTTCAGCTTGATATTGTAGAGTAGCTGTGGTACAAACGTTTTTTATGCGAAAGCAATCATTGATTTCTTTTATATTTTTACCACAAAAGGTCCTCGGAGGATTAAGGCCATGCATTGCCAGTTTGACACAATATTTTTTCAGAAAATGGCTGTTCTACTATCTTAGTCTCAAACTTCTAATTGGTTTACTTGGAGTCTAACAATTGTCAGGAGGGCAAATCATAGGATTCGCCGAAGTGTGTGAAAAACTCTGTCCCCTTTAGTTGATGAGATGTTTCAAAGTCGTGTTAAACTGAAGCATGGCTCAGGAAACCACAACCTCTGGGATATATTTAAAATAAGCCGTGGCAATCTTACCGGGATTTTTGTCATCTGGGTAAACTTCATGCACAGTGTTTTGAGTAGGACAACGAGCTGATATCAAAGGGTAAAGATAGCAGACCTAGTCCTTTCAAATGCTGTAGGACGTATGAGTTGTAATTGACTGTAGAGCAAAAGCCCTGGAGGGACACCCAGAACTTTGAGGATCAAGCAGACAGACAGTCAAACTACAAACGGCAGCAATCCAATTAGATGTCTCAATGGTATGAGTCAAAAACTGCATCTCCACTTTCATCTCTGCACACTTTGAGGGTCGTGTCTCTCAACCAAACAGTGATTCACAGTACTATTATGTTCGGGCCTCCTCTTGTGATTTGATTTGTCATTCAGCTTTTCATTGTCTAATATACAGAATTTGGAAATAACCCCACATCCCACACAATTAGCTAGAATAAAACACCCTGTTAGACAGCTTTTAGTGAATACACTTCCTATATGATGTCTGAAGTTTGGACCCAGATTGAGCTAATCCTAATTTGGCATGTCTCCATTACATCCACATGGAAACAAGGTGCAGAAACCATGTAGCATTTGCACCTTCTGCAGGAATACCACACGCTCACACCATCTCAACTAACATATCTTCACTGATAAACTAGGCTAGCGTGAGGTTTAGCACATCTGACCAGCTGAAATGTGTCTGGATCCAACCACCAAGGTGAACATTACTTTCTAAGGTAGCAGACCCCGTCACCTCTTAAGAACTAACACGTTGGTTAAATTTTGTTCACAGTTGACAACCAAATTATGTTAGCAGTAGGTTTCTTACAGACTTTCTCAGATGTTGTTTCAAACTGGTTTTCATGCAGAATACATGATTGAGGATAGGTCTTTACAGGAAATTAAACAGTTCCGCTCCATCAGTCTGTAAGGCTCATCACTACAAGAAACTAGTATGTCAGTCCTCCTTGCCACCTGGCCGTTCTCCAGATCAGCAGACAAACCTAAAAAAATCTACCCACAATGCAGCTCCTTCCTTGGGTTTCTGTCTGACTCCTCTGTCATGCTCCACTCCATAGTTGATTGCAAGCACACTCAGTAACCGGGATGCCCTGATGTAAAAGATGCTCAGAGTTAACCCTGCACTCTTCTCCTTCCCTGACTATATCGTAGGTAAGCTTCCAGATGTCCTTGGTTTTGTTTTAAAAAATCTAATGATTTGCTCCATTGTCACCTATACAGTGAATAGTCTCTTAAATACTCTCTCAGTGCAAGATGATCTCTTTTTCAACAGTGTAAGATCATCTGAATAAATAATGAAACAAGATCAGTGTGTGTCAAAATTGGTCTGTGTCAAACTGAATGGAGTTCACTAACCTCACAGCCTCCACTCAAAGTTTCTGAAGAGAAAGCACCAGCTTTCAGTTTGTCGGTTGTCGGCACTCCACTGCTTGATTTTTGTACATGCTGTAATGCCCTCTATACATGCACACACTCAGCTCTAGAACAAATGAAGAGGCTACTGCAGCTTTCTCTTTCTTTTCCAAAAAAGTCATAAAGGAAAGTTTTGAGTGAGGAAGAGAAGTGTTAAAATTGAGAGACTACAGCAAATTGAACCCTTCTGTTCCTCGCTAAAAAACATCCTTTGGAAAAAGTGCTGCGGTCGCTTAATTTTTTCTGGAGCTGTATATCAGCTTAGTTAAATGAAGGACTTTATTACATTTAACTAGCAATTCACTTGATGGTATCAGATGATATCCTGCACGGTGTGTACAGGTGTTATGTTGTTTTGATCAAGCTTTTCACTCATAACTCTCACGGTGTAAACATTTTGGTTCACATGCCTCTGTTCTAAAATAACGTAAAGTAAATAAGCATTACATATTGGCCTAATTGAAGGTGGATATTTACACATCATGGGAAGATTGAAATTGCCTAACTAATATAACTATGTATCCTATAAACTGTTATCGTTTATTAAAAGTTTTGTATTGTTTTTGGCTCTTTCGCAGGCTGGTGCCATTTTTGCTCCTGAGAGGTGAACCTTGGTGAGGCAGTGTTGATGCCAGTGTTCACTGGGTCCAGAAGGCCAAACCGAGATCCAGCCACATGGTGTCACTTCCCACCTGCCCCACAAATACACATACACTGAGCACGTGCTGGTCCCTGTTTCCTCTTCTTTAAACTAGGCAAGGACTCTGGCCCTCAGATTAATAACATCAAGCAACTTGTTGATTTTCACCTTGCTTACAATACCTAAAATAGTAAGTGCTGTGTGCTGCTTTCTGTTAGCTCTCCGCCAAACATTTTGATATTTCTGCTTATAAATGATCTTATTTTTAACACGAGGTCCCTCAAGCACATTAAAATTGAGCTAGCCAACCTTAGCTTGAGAAATAATTATTAGGTAAGATTTATTGTAGTGTAAAAAAAGGACAGATAGCCCCCAGGAAGAAAAGGTAGGAGTGTTACCTCCCCCGCACAGTTCTCAGAGTCAAACAACTTTCTCATGTTTTTTTAAAAGAAATGCTTCTGACCTGCTCAACGTGGGTCAGTCTTAGAGCATAAAGAAACTCTTAACCGGTTATCGCCACTAGATAATGAATTTGTATCAGAGCCTGAGAGCCTCTCTAACAAGGTTAGAGCAGAAGACACTTTCAATCAGGAGCCCAGAAAAACTGAAAACCGACTCCATTACCCACAATATTAGACTTAAGTATCAGCTAGGGATCATCAATCGTTTACCCGAGCTACTAACATCTGAAGTTGGCGCTGGTCCACATTAGAAACTAGCATTTTACTTTAGAGATATTGTTATTAATATTATCACTAACAATGTTAGGAAGAAACATTCAGAAGATACCAAGCAAAATGCAACATCAACAGAACTGAATCTGTCACTTTTATCCAGGAAGAATGGGGGGCGTCTCCTCCTGGTTACCCTAGTGACCATTTCCCCAGTTCATCCTGGAATGGCAAAAGTGTTGTTAATATTTAAGACACCAAACACCAATTTAGCCTCAAAGAAATGACTGTTTCTGCCTTTTGAGGTGGTAGTCATGAAATCTATGCAGCCTTCTCAATCACAGCATTCCGTAATAAGTTCCCAAAATGCATATCAGACCTCATCATTATGGCAGATACAATGCTAATGTTTGGAGACTACAATATGAATCAGAAAAATTCCAATGAACTTGGAACAGATGGCTTTTGGAGACAGAGATGCACAACCGTTTGCTTGCTTCCTGGTTTAGAGAATGCCAGAGCCTTAAAGCAAGCCCCCAGAAAATTACAACTGAAGTAGCATTCCACCACGCTAGAAGTATTTAGATTAGCCTGGAATTACAGCAATAAAAACTTAACTACTCAAGGAAATACTTCCTGTCCTCTGCCCATCAAATTGATCACACCCTATCCTGTGCAAGTAAACCAAATTCACAAAAACTTCTTGAAAAAAAGCCTTGTGAAAAAAGCCAAACCTTGATACTGATTGATCAATATCAACTCTTCTGTTCTTCTCAAATAGTTTATAAGCTGTTTATCAACTCACTGCCTTTCCAAAGACAAATGATATTTATGAAAAACCTCAGTCCGGTTTTAGACAGCATCATAGCTCAAACCTTCCTCAAAAACATTTGTGCATCTAGAAATTGCTAATATACGCATTAGCAAATGCTGAAAAGGGTACTGTCCTGTTTGTGAGGATGATTTTTATGACAACTTGTTTGGGATATTATGTAGCCATACTAGTTGGGATATTGTAAAGAACTCCTTGCGCCTTCAGTCACGAGCTGGGGTTTGGTGACACACAATGTTCTCTATCCTCAGTATCAAGCTCAGCAATTGTACCGGCTGCACGACTCAAGCTTTTACAGCGTTTTCACCAGTATTCTTGGTGAACAAACCACACAAACACACACATATTTAGAGCTTTTCAAATGTTTCTCCTGGTCACTGTTTTTTAAAGCGTCAACAGTGAATCGCCAGCATGCACCGCCGTTCAGACCAAAAAACACTAGAGTTGCATTGCCAGCACGTAACAAAGAGTGCTCTACAGACTGGAAGAAAAATTGTCTCTTTATCAAAGCGTCAAAAATTCTGAGGGACAGGTCACTGACCTGGAGGATCCCTCAGACTAAAATACCAGACACAGACCTTGAAATTTGGTTTAACTGTCGAACTTACACTGGACTTGCACCTACCTGTATAAGATAGAATGACATGCTGCTGTACAGGTACCTGCTAAATACTGCATACCGTACTGATTATTTGGTAGCTAAATTTAGCTGTATAGCAGACATATGACAGAACTCCATTAAATTTGTTACTAACGTTAGCGTCTTCAAACTATATACGTATCCAAAATATTCAATAACTCTACCAATTTCTGCTAGTTCACACAGTTAAGTATATTACTGCCATACTTGCCATATCAAAATATTCAATAACACTACCCAGAATGCAACTAGATGGGACTCTTTCTTAAACTGCTGCTAGTGTACATCTTTACGTATATTGTTGCTTTTTTACTATTTTCTGTCTTGCTATATTTTTGCTTATATACTGCTCGTCTGCCATTTCACAATGTCATTGTGCAGGATGACGCTGTGCTGCTTGGCGCATTTGAGAAATTAACTTTGAAACTTGAACTCGTTTTAAATGAAAATGGCCCCCGATTTATTACTTTTTTTCACTTTTTACTAATTGTAAATGTGAAAGAAACATTACTTATGCAATGAAGAATTTAATTGAAATTTTAAACATATTTCAGAATTCATTCCAGCCCAGTTGTGTCATTTCATATGGGAATTTATATGGAAATGGGATGCCTGTTCATGTGTACCATTTGTATGTGTTTAAGTAAGCATATACACCATATCCTCTGCTTATAAACCAAGGGGTTTGCATCCTGAATGCTGATTGGCTGATAGCTGTGGTATATGCCATGGATATGACATATCACTTTTCACTAATTGTGTAACCAGTACATGGTTAATCAGAGCAATAAGGCATCTCTGTGGCTTTTTTGGTATATCGACCAGCTCTTAGCCATTGTATATTGGCCATATACCACACCTGCTATAAAACTGAGTATGTCAAAATATTGCATGTGCCAGTGTTTGTTTTAGCTAATGTGAGAAAACACAGAAAAATATGAATTGAACTGTCCCCACTTATGAAATCGCTCATTCTCATTCAGAGTTGACAAATGTTGCTCCAAATCGTATGTGCAGAGTCTATCTACCTCTGTGACTTCTGTTTTCCACTATGATGAACCCATGTACTGATAAGAGGCTGTAGTCTCCCTCTGTTAAAATCCCACCCGTTCACATCTGTTTATTGCTTTTCTCTCTCCCAGCCTCTCTCCGTCTCTCTCGCTCTCTGGCGCTCCTACCTGCTTCTCTCTTTCTCTCTTTCACTCTCTTGCTCTCCCCATTCAGAAACAGGACACAACTGGCTACACACCAAGTCACGTTTCGCTTCATACTTTCTAAATCCCCTGGAGGCTAGTCTTCTCAGAAGCTTGCGCTGCGCACTCACGTGTGAACACACACAAACATGCACACTCTCTCCCAGTCTCTGAAACACAACAATCTCCTTTCCCTAAAGCCCAGCATCACACACACAAACCTCCTTAAAAACACACACAAACTATTTGTAGCTAGATGAGGAAAAATTCATACATGGATTTCACAAATTTATGAAAGTGACATGCTAAAAATAAACATGGACTTATTTATTTTTCTGCATCTTTCTCTCCCTCCCCCTTCTCCCTCTTTCACATCTGTACATCGCTCCCCCACTTTCTCTCATTGCCTCCCCCCGACACACTTCCTAATTTCATTCAGCTCGTGCATCTCTTCGTGCCACAGTGACAGGCTAAAAATAGGGGTATTTCCCTGGCACGTTTCTCGAGCCTTTGTCTATTTTTTCCCCTTTATTTAGTCACACCTTTTCTTCTTGGATGGAGGTAGAGAAAAAAGAGGGAGGGGATGAAGGGAAAATGTGGTTCCCAAAGTATAAATCCTAAACGTATTTTTCCCTGACAAGCAAGGAAACATATGGAATCATTTTAAGAGTGTCATAACATATCATATATATCATACATATAGTATCATTTAACGATTTGAGTCTGGCCACTCTAGTTATAAACAATCTGCTATAGGTCATAGAAACCCATTGTAAGACATGTGCAGAGCAACAAAAACAACAGCTTTAGAACATCTCTTTGGGAGTATTTTTCCCATCTGAGAGAGAGAATCCTCTCCCATTATTTTATTCTTGCACGCTTTCACTCCCATATACACATTTGCCATTTAAACAGTGTCATTACTTGGCTTACCATTCTGAATGTTAGGGTGTCATTGAATACTGAAACTTGCATGTTCCTAGAGAGGACCGATGGATCGGAAAATAAATAGGAGATTCCTGAGTTATATTCAGATATTGTAATAATTATATCAATTATTTTTCAGAGGTGGCAAGACATGCTGTCAAGTAAAGGCCAGCTCATATCCAGATTCTACAAACTGTCACAGAATGATGGTTTTATTAAATATAAGACGTAAATCCTCTGATGGACATTTGGCCAAGCCATTCTGCCTCTTATCACACAACTCGCTTATCCAGGAAGTATTCGCCAATACACACGCACTTGCAGGAGAGGGCATCTTTGGGCTATGAAGAAAAATCGATGGATCTTGCACCATCTATCCTGTGCTGTGCCACAACCAGAATTGCAACACCTGGTCCGAAATAAATCCACTGACCTATTCGGGACTACATAATGAAAATATCTACACATGAAGTTACAAAACTAATGTTGATTCATACTCATTCTCAGATTCATATTCATACTGGTGTATAGAACAGATACCACAGTTGACATTAAAACGAAAGTAATGTTTAAATGTTGTACTTGTTTGGGCAATTGATTTCTTACAGAAATTCAGCTAACAACAACTGCGGTTCTATTCTTCCCACCCTAAACCACCTTGGATCAGCAAATATAATACCTTCTCATTGGGTTATGGAAGACAAAGAGGCGGCAAGTCGTGTGGATGTTTTGAGGCAGGATTATATACAGCGCCCCTTTAAGGATTTCATTGCCCCGAAAGTCTTCATATAGGTCTCCTGAGAAATGTGTCCGTATGGACTCCTGATGAAGATCTCCTTATGGATTCCTTAGTTTCAGTAGAGCCTGTGACACAGCCCTCTGCCATTTAAGAAGAATTAGCACCGCCTGGTGGCTGAGAAAGTTTAGTTGCACACACTTCCATTTGCATGTAGGCCGCGACCTCCTCGCCAAGGAGCCCTGCATCTCCACCTCGCTGGGCAGTGGGACGAACTCAAACGTGCGCCGATTCGTGTCTTTTCGGGGGAAGGAACGCCGTACACCTGGAAGAGCAATGCTGTTTTAAAGCATCCTTATTACAATGCCCCTTGCAATGCGCTTTTCACTCTGACAGTGTGGTTTGGGGTACACCTTAATAGGTGGTTTAAGGAAAAAGCATTTAGGAAAAGGTTAATGACTTTGTGGCTTTAGAGGCTAGTGTAGACTGTTCTACTCTTTAGCTGCCATGGAAACTAAAAAGTATTTAGACAGTAGCATATCTAAGAATGTATGTATTTATTGTGACAATAACATCAAGTTAATGATCAGACTATTTTTCACTGGTTGGCCTCAAACAATTAGTAAACTGTCTCGAATTTTATGAAAATATCCCTGTCTCTTGCATCATGCTGTGCCCACCGGTTCAGCTTTCTAATCATTAGCTGTCAGTTAAAGCCTGACTTATGATTTTCAAATTACCCAACCGCTCCCCCACACACCCACAAACACCTTGAAAGCAGGCCTTTTGACACCATCGGATACCACCAACAGTGTTCAATTAACGGTCTGTCTCTAACAAATGTGACTTTTTTTTGCCGCGCTCACTTACACACGTGTTCCGCGCGCGTTACTTTCTTGTCGCCGTCATCCAAATTTCAGACAATGATGAATCCCTCAGTGTCTGAACCGGAGAACATTATGCAACATCCATTGTTACAAATAAAAACATCGCTTTGACAGCGGTACCAGATGGAACCGTGTAATATCTGCTCGAACGGCTGACCGTTGAGCCATACGCTAACGGCACATAACAGCGTCTCCGCAAGCGACGGTCTCAGTCTCCCTGCCTCATCCGAGCAGAAATCCATAGCTACGGGGTGCCGTTTGTAAAGTTGATTACTGAATATGTTTAATTTGCAAATGCACCCAAGAAGTCCCACGTGAGAAAGCATGTGGTGGAGTGCTGTTTGTAATGTTGATTGCTGAATATTTTAAGCCAGGTTTCCAGAGCAGTTATCTCTCCCTGTTGGAGCAATGAAGTCCTTTCAGCATTTAAAAAGGTGTACGTCCAGTTTTGAAGATCTTGAATGTTATGTTATTGATATGCTACAGAGACTACTCTGCTGCACTGGGCCGTAGACCAAGCCGTAATAGGCTCAGTAAACCATGCATGTTATTGGATTGGATGTTCTCACGAACCACAGACCTGGAATTAATTAAGTCTAATGAAAATGGATTCACATTTGCCCTTGTCCTTCACAACTACACCCCGAACTATCACAGCAACGTGAAAGCATGATCGCGTGTGTCCGCGTGCGTTTATGCACGCGCAGCACGCAAACATCCACACAGGGGAACGCATTACGAACACATGAGATCGGAGCACAAATCTGAATGTTTTTGAGTCAGAAACCGTGCACGTGCAATACAGAATGTGGCTGTATGTAGGGCGGCAACAGAAATAGGGCATTGCATCTGTTAAGAGAGCCGATCACATTACACTATCTACGTGTACACAGCTGCATCATGGGAAAAACAGTCTGGTTCAGATTGTCTTGGGCCATCCTGTTGGAAAAGGGTCCTTTCATCAGGGAAAAAAACATGGATCTGACTGTGACTACTAAGCCAAGGTGAAGTCTGATTCCGCTCTCTGTAGGCATTGGGGAATAGCGTGCCATTTCGGACACTGTTTCAGTACCGGAGAGAGGGTCTGGTGCGTGCGATTGGTCAAGATTAGTGGAGTGCCGCAAGTCAACGCGGTGACGCAACCTGACATGACATGGGCAGTGAGCTAATGGAAAGACGGTGTCACGGTTAAAACGATGCCTGCGAGATCTTGTTAAGGCTGGCCGTGAAGGGCGCGGGATCGACACCGGAGTGGCTGGAAGGAGGTACTGGGAGAGACTAGGGACACAGTGTCCGGCCACTGTGTCAGTGTTAGTGCCAGGCCTGCTGGGAGTCTGTCAGAGTGGTGGAAATAGCATTATGGGTAAATAAATGGCACGCACAGAGATAGGGGAGGAGAGTCTGGGTTCCATTTGACATAGTAATGTACTAGCTTCCACCTCAGTGTGCACATTTAAAACTCATATGGGAACTTTTTGGTGTGTTTTGGTTTTTAGGGATATTTAATGGTGCACATAGCCGTGCTGAAGGCAAGTAGAAATCCGCTCCATTATCCGCTCGAGTTGGTAATGATTTGAAAATAAAGAAATGGAGGAGTGAGCGCCAGAATGACATTTGCTATTGCACTTTTCCAACTCATTAAAATGTTCCAATTTGTTAAATTTTTCCAAATGCATTTGAAAGATTTTGATATCTGGGACTGTGCTCTGAGTGACAAATTACCTACATTTAGAAACATCTGGGAACCTTTCCTCTCTTATTTGGGCAATTTTGTACCATAATTAAATTTGCCTGCCAGCTCATTACATTACCCGAGCAGTAAGGGAAGGGGTGAAGGTTTTACATGGTGGTGGGTGGATGGGTCTTGGGGATGGAGCTAGTTGGTGTAATTTCTGAGAAGCTGCAGGGTGAGTGAGAGTGGTATTTTTTGTTATGGTTGTCAATCAATCAAATGTATTTAATGAAGCGTTTTTTTACGTCAGCAGTTTTTCAGATATCCGTCTTGAAACCCCAAAGAACAAGCAACAACAGAGTCGATGCACAGGGGCTAAGAAAAACTCCCAAGTAGGGTCAAAACGACCTCTGAAGGGTGGCCAGTCCTCTCTTGGCTAAAGATTATAAGAGTACACCGTTTTTGCATGGTGGTGCAGATGACGAGAATTTCAATAAATGCCTGTGTCCAGAGGCTTTAAATAGGATCCCAATCAGCTGCAGGACCAGCTGGACAAGAACAGGACAACCAGGTGGACAAGGACAGGGACAACCAGGTGGGCAAGGACAGGGACAACCTTGATCTGCAGCTCACCCTGGTGGACTTGACACTGTCAGCTATATGTCATTGTCTGTTTTTTAAGGCCTTCATTTCATGTGTCGTTAATTTCGTGTTGTCTCGTCAGTACCGTGGTTCCAACTGCGGCATAACACACTCCTGCTCCTACCACTCAGACCAACATCGCATTGGATTGAAAGGGATTCCATTTCAATATTAACCAACCATCTCGCAGTAGGACTGCTCATTAGTCATTAATGAGTAAAATGACATTGCGGGGGGGGCATGATTGTGGATCAGCACTTATAACCTGATGTTTTGTAATTACTGAGACTTTACTTGCTGAATCAGTTATGTTACTGTTAGAACACTGTACCTCTTTAGGAATAGAGTTTCACCTACCACCCATGGCTGGTTCTAGGCATAAGCGACATGGCGGTTGCTTAGGGCCCTCAACCACTAGTGGGCCCCTGACCGCTACTGGTGATGCTTGGTTTAGGGATTAGAGTGTGGATTAAGAACCTTTTTTTTTTTTCACACTTTCAGAATGTTCTGGCAATTGCCACTTACACAATCCCGGCAGTTTCTATTCCTATTGGGAGGAAGCATGTGAAACAAAAATATGCAAATAACACAACATAGATTGGTGCTACTGGGTAGCAAAGTGGTAGTACAAAAACAAAAGATGGGATCCAGTCCCCATGCTGACAAGCCAAAAAGCCATGTTGTTGTGTCCTTGTGCCTGAGGGTTAACGCTAATCTATCCCGGGTCGTCGCCGAACAATAAGTGTACTTAGCATACTTACCTGTTAAAATTATGGGATGAAATAGCCATAACGCAAATCCACTTCTCAGTGTGTCAGATGGTATTTTTGCAGGGCTTTTGTGGTCTGCCGGAGCCCCGACAGGATCCCAGAGGCCCCCCGGAAAGCCATTAAAAAGAATGTGACCAAGACAATAAAAAGGGGCACAAAACCCATTGCCTGCCTTTATGTCCTTCCTCTGTCCTTCCACACTACACCGGGTGAATATTAACTGGAACTCCCATTTCCATGTCAATTTGTTTCCCTGGCCACATTGTTTTAAGACGATCCTAAACGCCGGCTAGATGTCAAATGGCGATTGTCTTTAGGATGATTAAATGTGTTATTGTATGCGCGTCTAAGATGCACTGGTAGCTTTCATTGATGGGTCGTTTGATGGGTGCGCGTGTCACAGCATTTGTGCACAATGGACCTGCAGGCAAGCCGGGGGTCTGGGGCGCACGTCATTTCGGCTTGGGCTCTAGCCCTGCGAAAGGAGCGTTGTGCGAGTGATGAGTGAGATTTCCAATCAGTCAGCTTAGCTCAGATACTTAAGCCTGTAATATTTCAGCAATTCTCCAAGCATTTATATTGTCTCTTAGGTAAGTTAGGGGGTGGCCTGTACTGGCCAGGGAGTGGCTTGTTTAGGTCAGGGGGTGGCCTGCAGTGATTAGGTGAATGCTTGTTTGTTCTGTTCCTGAGCAAGACATTTAACCCTAATTGCTTGTCTTCAATATTTGTCCAGCAGTTAATTAGAATGTTTAAAATAATTGCTGAGTGAAAATGGTAACAAAATACGAAATGCATGCTTGTCTCGTTGGTTAGTGTCATGGTCCAAGGTAGTCAAGACATGAGGCGCAGTGCGAGAGTAGGGTAACATCCTTTTAATGTTCTTCGTAAACCAAAACAACAAACGGAGAGGTACAACCGCAAACTGAGGTACCCAGGACTGGCAAAAACAATGATGCACATCACAAAGATCCAAAATTGTGAAGTGAATAGCTTTGTGGCTGAATAAATCTCCACTGTTAGGGCAATAGTTCAGAAATGCACGTAAATCTAAATCTAGGGGTCCAAGTCTTCAAAACTAAAATGAGATTTGGCCAAGAACCTCCATGCCCATGAGTTGTTGCCATTGATTAATACAAAAATGTCCATAATGTCAGTGTGATTATTTGGAAGGATTTTTTTCTAAATGAATTACAAATATAAGACAGAAAATCATTGATCGCATAAGTATTCACAGATGGGAAGGGCAATGGTGAGGATGGCCGCCTGGTGGCCTATGGCCACTAAATGAGTTACACTTGAGCTGGAAGACACTGTGCATAGTGCAACAAAAGTCTGGGTGCTTCACAAATGCTTTATGGCAAAACAACATATCTTAACTAGTGTTTTCCAAAAGGCAGGTGGGAGAATCTGAGACCAAGCGGAAGAACGAAGCTCCAAAATTGAGCTTTTGACTATAACGCTAAGAGCTATATTTGGCATAAGACTGAGACTGCACATCATCCTTATAACATCTGCCCTACAGGGATGGTGTTTGCAGCATCATGTTATGGGGACGTGAGGATGGAAGGCAAAATAGATGCAGCAAATAATAGAAGAAAACAGTACATTTGGCTGGGAACTGTTTTTTTGTTGCAATAAGTAAAGTTGTAGTTCCTGTACACTCACAGGCTACCTGCCTAAGTGGCTGGTAAAATTGGTTAATTTGCCAAAAGCTAACTTTGCCCCTATTTGGCAGGTGTTCCTTTTATTCCCTGAAGTCAGTGATACTCGACATTGATTTACTGTAGGTACATGAAGCAGACTATTTGAGTTGACTTAAAATGACTCACTTCTCTTAATTTTGACAACAACTAGATGAAATCATTATTCAAATGCAATGTGACAAAAACATCAAGACATTTGGGGCCAAATATATTCAAAAAGGATGCCAAAATGAACACCGGTAACATGAAATCAATATATAAAGATTTTTCTTAATGCGCTAAAGGGGGTTGTAGTGACATCATACAGTGCAAGTCCCATTTTGAAAATGATGCAATAATCCCTGAATACTTTCAAATGTAACAGAGAGGAAAAACAATAAAAGAATCAAGCAAAATTAACCCTGTCATTCCAAACACATAACATTTTGAACTTTATTATAAAATGCTGGGGAGCTGTAACATACCCAGTTGTTTTCAGGTGGCCTCAGTTAGCAATGAGCAAGTGGCTGTTCGCTTGGTCTCGAAGCAGCTCTGCACCATCCACTCACGTGCCCTCCCCGTATCGCCGCCCAGCCGCCCTTTCCTTTGCTTTCCCCCCAACTACCACGTAATCCACTGACGCGTCCGGGCGTACAGACATAATCCTAAAGTGCTAAATCTGTCTAACAGCGCAGACATTGATGGACGTGTTCATTGGTGAGCTAAAGGGCTGCCTCGAGCAACAGTCCGAATATAAGAAAACAAGACCAAGATACGAACGACACCGCACCGACAGGGTCATATACTACATCCATGTATTGCACACGAGGACATCTGCATCCCAAAAGAACACTTGTATAACATAACGACAAACTCATGGTTCACTGAGAACCTTGGGCTAACAGGAGTCTCCACTGCCACAGAGGAGACTTACAAGGGCAAGTACACAGTGGATTCCTCCATAGGGAGACCAAGAAAATAAAATCATGCAAAAGTCTGTAAGTGTTAATGCATTTAGTATTAGGCAATTATATAAGAGAAACTGCTTATGCACAGACATATTTTGAGCAATGTCTTCTACAGTTTGTATCCTCATTAGTAAATTAAGACCCCAACTGGGAATCTGAACATATTTGTGTTGGGGGGACCCATAGCAGGCCTGGACCCTATGATGTAAATGATTATGTCACACATGCCTGGAGCTGTCCCTAAACTCTACACCCCAAAACTTTTTAACTGAAAAAAAAAACTGATATTGGATAAACTATCTAGGTGTAAACTTTGGAATGAAAATGAAACAAAAAACGACAGGTTTCCCACGTTTGTGAACAAGTTTTCAAAGTTCAATATCAAATTAAGATTCAAAGTCATCTGCAGGAAGAATAGCATGCCAGCTATGAGTTTGAAATCTTGAGTTAGAGAAAATCTATATGGTTTATTGAACTACTGTAAGTGAATGTAGATGTGTTAAACTAATTACAGAAATGAAATTACATCTTGGGTCCCTGATCTGTACTACACAAAAATGCATAATGGAAAGTAATGTTATTTTCCATATGTTTCTGAAGATTGAATACCATAGTGAAGCAGGGCAGAGTACAGTGAGGTACGGTACAGTGAAGAAAATAAGAGAAGTGTTAGTATTTATATGAAATATGACAATTTTACAATGTGACTGAAATACAGTTGTTTTCTCTCACAATATTGCAGTTAGGTATATTTTTGTTGTTGGTATAAGTTAGGTGTATTCTGGCAATTAAAAACATGAATGCGTTATCCAAATGATTTACCAACGCAACTGCTCAAGAGTTTAAAGTAATAATGGTGTTTTTTTTAAGTGTATTTTTTCATTATTTATGCTTTGGCCGAAATAAGCACTGAACAACATTGTTTGGGTAGGGTTTTACAGAATACAAACTTTTTAAAGTTCTGTTAAATAAATGTGAGTTTTGGTAATAGAACAGCAATACATTTGGAGATTAACAAAGGTTAATATTATTTTTTTGTATTTTTATGTTTCTCATTATAGGAAGCTGAATGTAGCATTTTATAAAAATCGTCACTCTCCTTTTTGGTCTTGCTTCCTTACTCCAGGTAACTTTTGCAGGAGCAGCATTCCAGGGAAAAGACACCCCTTGTGTCCAAAACGCTTGTAGCTGCTATTGCTTCAACAGTAGACAGCACACCGGTGACCAACATACCAAACCTAGAATCTCACTAAATCTAAGTGATTTTTGCAGGACACGACCTATTTGTTGAGACGTTATATAATTGGACAAAAATGCAGAAAACATACCATGGTAAGTGACTCAACATAGAAGGGTCTGCTAAATATGATTGGTTATGGGAGTTTGGCGTTGCAATCGAGGTAAGCATTGAGACTGCAGACCCAAGCGCTGGGCTACTCTGAAGTACACCAAAACAAAGCAACATGCACGCCTTTTCACTCGTCTTTATCCCGACCTTGTCTCTTGGTTATTTGTTAAACGTGAACGATCGCTGGGAGATTGGAGGACATTTCGGACAATCTATATTCAAGTTGAACTATGATATTTCAACAAGAACATCAAGGGTGGGAAGGCAACAATTCTGAAATCACGCTTCAATACTGAAATTTCCCATTTTGAGACTAAACGCTTTTATTTATTTCTGAACTGTCTGTGTTGATACAAGCAATACTTTTTCACCCCATTATTGTTGCAGATTTCTGCTTGATTCAAGCATGTGTTTTTTCTTTTCGAGGAAGCCTTTATGGCAGATTTTGGGTACCACTGATGGAGAACATCTCTCACTGACCTTGCTGTCTAATCCCTCATATTACAAATGTATGATGTATACGCTCAGGAGACAGATATGGATTAATCAAGCACAGACCGCACACCTACTGTATGGCTTAGGGATTCAGGCTAAAGGGAAAAATGAAGACGGGCACAAGTTTGTACATGAGTAGACTGGAGGGCTGGGCAGAGGTACCGGACAGCAGGCAAAATTGGTCCAAATGGGTTTATAGAAGGCAAAAGAGCAGGTTAGCTTGAGACTAGGTTGCCTAGCCATGGTCGGGAGATTAAAAAAACAAGTAGAATATTTTCACAGGAAATGGGGGGGAAATAGGGGCTCGGTATGTATTTGTGAACAAAACACTAGCTCACATGGAACGAGTGAGAGGAGGAGAACAAAATAGGGAGTGTAAATGGGGAACAGGTGTCAGTACTCGGGTGTTTTGGATCTGGGGTGTGGCCGGTGTTCAGGAGGAGGAGGTTTTGAACATGTATGAGGAGGAACTGCACACAGTTCACTTGCAGGATGGAGGTATGGGCCGTCCGAAGACCGTAAAGCAAACACAAACTAAGCCATGGCAAATGTCTTCCAGCACAGATCCATCAGATCAGACCTGATGATGAAAAACAATACATATTAACATGTTAAAAGAGAAGTTCTGGTGACAGGACACTGGTTTTGTTGTGTCAAGCTATTTGTGAGAAGTTAGGATGGAAAAAAGCGAGAAAAAAGCTGTCTTCCAGAGGACTACTGTGATCAACGACTCCATGGCATTGACCAGAGCATTGCCCAGACTGATGGATTTGAATGACCTGTCTGTGCCAGCCCACACTGGGACTTGGCTCCAAGGGGACTGCAGTGATTAACTGAGATGATACATCAAAGCTCTGGTGACTATGAGCAAGGAACTTAATGCCCAAATGGCTCTAGCAACACCTGTCCTGCAGCTGAATCTGAGCCTAACTAATTACGGGAATATGTATTTAAAGGATTCAACAGGAAAAGCTAAATCAACAAATTTCAATGCCAGATGGTCACAAAAAAATCCCATTAATGTTTAATTGCACAGTACAAAACAAAACGTATAACGCATAATACCCTGATTTTTATGTACTAGTGACAGATATTTTATTATTTGTTTTGCGATCCAAAACAGCTGTACTTTTATCTTAATTCATTAATGCTGTTTATGTTGGCTAGTTAAAGCTGAAATCAGTCAAGTCCAGACAATCCATTGTCTGATGAATTTTGTGATGGCTCACAAATACACGACAAAGCAATTAAAATTAAACTTCATTATTCACAAATGGCTTGTATGACTAGAGAGCTAGACATCCTCCAGAAATATGTAGGAAAATAAACTGCAAACTAACTGCTTAGTTTATGAATGTTATTAATGTGTACTTGGGAAAAGGGACCACAGACTGAATAATTGTAACTAAAGATCCCAGATTGGCAAAAAAGCTTGGGAACAAATCTAGAAAAGAATCCCTGAATCTGGGACCGTAACTCAACTCTGGACCTCAAGGCCAGTTTCATAAAAAATTATCATCACAACCCTCTAATCAGGTACTTATTAAAAGACCTGGGACACCATGTTGGTGCAACTAATGATGAGGTAGAACAGGGAACCATTAAGCTCCTGACCTCTTAGGGTAAGTGTTGGGTTTGGTTGACCTATGCCCTCTGTTTCCTCCTTGGACACCCCTGCAGGAATTTAAATTATAAGCATGTTTTATTTCATATGTACAATATTGTTTACCTAAAGAAAGTCAAAATACTGTACCTAAATACAAGTACATTGATATTTCATTGTTTGTCTATAAAGCACTGTTTCCCAAACTCTCGTACTTTCTAACTTTTAACATATAGAAACAGTTGCCATCAAACAAAATCATTGTTCATGAAAATGTGTTTTTGGTGATCTGTGTAACTTTGAGCATGATAAAATGCCTGGGTTACATTTTAAGTGCCCCTTGGCCATACATTCCTCTTCTCTGTCTGATGTTTTTTAGACAATACAGGAAACTCAGGGTCAATCACTGCAGTGACAAAGGAAAATATAATTATATCCTTGTAATTCACTGGCATACAGTCAACATTTTATGGATTGAGGCTCAGTGTATATGTAGCTACAATGAAACGTACCTAGTTAATTATCCTTAGTGTCGACCCTAGTTAGATTTATGTATCTTGGATATTAGCCAGGGTCTAAATCACTTTGAGTTTTCGAAATGAATCTACAAAATACAAGATATTTTCAAAGCGTCAGCAAAGTTGCTGAGGTAAAATCAACCACCTTCCAGATCATATTGCCGAATTATGAATGTTCCATTGTCATCATTGTCATTTTTGTTAGGAATTGTACTAACCAACTGTGGGATCTCTCTCAGACAGATTTTAATCATGAGACTTGAAATCATGCTAAACAGTGTGACTGTGCACAGGTGGACCCTTTTCAACCTGTTACTTCTATTATGACTGCAGTACAACAGCCTCTGTAAATGTGGTTGTGTTGAATTATTTGTTGTTATTACGTTCATGTTAAAGAGAGCACAGTGTGACCATACAAGTGGTATCACTTGTTTACAGGGGTAGAACATGGGGACAGTTGTAGTTGTGTGCACGCACACACGCTCACACACACTGTAGGTTTAACAATACTTTTCGGGAACCTAATTCAAATGCAATCCCCAGTCGTACCATTTACCCTAAATCCTTCACCAAAAATAGCCTTTTCTCATAAGCTCTGGCAAAATAGTCTCATATGGTTGAATCGTCCTTGTATGATCCTCACAAATTTGGTTTAAATAAAGGGCACAATCACTCTATGCAACATATGCATATGAATTATCATCAGCCACCAAATGATGTGTTAACGCTATGATTAATCAGGTAGTGGTAGGATGCTCCCAATGGATACCCCTTCAACGAGTGCATATTCAAATTCCTAAACAGTCACTATCCAATGGCTGAACTGCTAACGTCACCATATTTCCTACATTGGGATTTGCATTGTACCAGCAGTGTAACATGATGAGAATACTTAAGGGTGCCTTTGTGTAAGTAATGTGTGTCTAATTGTATTAAAGGCATGGAATGTATATTGGCAGGGTTAGGCAACAACGTTCAGTCACAGGAATTTTTTTGTCTGAGGATTGTTTTATGCATTATTTGTACAGTGCATATTGCCTAAACCCAAACCACATTTATACATTTTAATATTCATTCCACAATGATATTTAGTTATCACAACGTATCCCCTTTTATTCTGTTAGTGGTAAGCTGAATTCTGGGCGTTGTTCCTGGTGATATCATTTCCTATCCAAAAAGGATATATATATATATATATATATATCTCGTATGCATTTCTACCAAAAACGGCATGGCCCAAAAAAATCTCTCATTGGCTGCCAGTCGCCAACCCCTGCAGTAGCGACTGGGGCAGATGTGATTACGGTGTTGCAGCCAAAGATTAGTCCTAGCTTTATGCCGTCGTGACAACTGCAGATAATCATGTTTTCTGCTGGTGCATAGGAAACGCAGAGGATAAGAAATGTGTGTCTGTGTTTGGCGGAGATACCACCTTTGGATGATATGCTACGTTTTGTGGCTCCCCTTGTGTCTTCCCAGAAATGCATCGGGATGAGTTTCTGTACGTCATGAGATGTGTGTCTGTGCAGGCGCGTCGATGCCGTTGTCTGTGGGTTTCTACGTGTGGGTAATGAGATGTTGGTTAATTAAGAAACCAATCCTTAAGGAGAGAAAGCATCTTCCAATCTTTGTGGTGCATTATTAAGACTGTAAGAATCCAATGTATCTCCGCAGCACACATGCAGTAAATTAGATCTACAATGGAACTTCAGAGATTAGATTTTTCCTAGCGTTAATGATATGATTCAGGGCCCTTTATGAATGCTTAGAAAATCTATCTCGTCTCCCTTTCTTCCTTCCTCCCTCCCTCCCTGGGCTAGTTACACCAGCCGCCACTGACGTCAGAACCGATTACAAGACTGAGACAAGGGTAGGGTCCAGTTCTTTCCCAATGAATATGAAGGGAAGGAGATGGTGAGATTCCCTCCAACACCGATTAGGAGCATGTGTTAACATGTATAAAACCTTTGCCAAATTTTTTTTTCAAAAATACTATTACTGTTATTTGGCAATTCTGTTTTGACATCAAACATATCCATATCTTTTTTTGTATCATTATTTCTGTATGGGCCCTTTGATGAAGTAGGTCTTCATGACATGGAATGTATAAATAAAAAAATGTAGTTTGATGGGAACACTAATAGGTGTCAAATTGTTCACCCTTGCCCTGAGAAGTACCATACCTGGTAACTGTGGGTGTTTTTAATATGGTTTATATATGTTTTTTTCCCCAAAGGCCTTATTCAGCCACATTTTGTTTATGGGCCAAACCCGTGTTTCTGTTTGGTAATAACCCTATTTACTACCCTCCTCTCTCTCCAGATAGCTCTCTCCACCTTTCTCTCCTCCAGCGGGTTTCAGCTGGTCAAAAGGGATTGAGATTAATTGCCATCTTCCCTTCTCCTTACTAGCGATAACTTGAATGACGCTGTGGCTGCTAATGAGAGACGAGATTTTGTGCCTGTGTTCATTAGTATTCATTTCACTTGGCTGAGAGCCAGTTCCCTTCCTTCTTCATCTTCCTCCATCAGTTTATCCCCTATCTTAACAACAATAACAGAAATAGAGGAAATGACCCTATTGCAGTAAGTGTGCTATATATATTTCTCTTCCTGATTATCATATGCGGGAAGAAAAACTGGCGGGATCAAAACACGATGCAGTAATTGGAATTTAAAACAGTGTTACGGTGTTCTTAAGCCTAGTTCACTTATACAAAATTTGGACATCCGGACACAACAAATTTGGACATCTGGACACAACAACACACATTTGTTGTGTCCGGATGTTGTAATCCCCACTCAATGACCCAACCATCAATTAGATCAATCCATTCTTGTACTGATAGCCCTAGGAACAAATGTGTGTGTATTGCAGAATTCTGTACCAAAAATCTGTTGTGAATTAATATGTTTTTCAGATATACTTTTAAGAGGTTTTTTGGCAAAAAGAAGTTATTTGCTACTTTCAAATGGTGAATTGATTGGCGAAGACAGAATTACTCTGGGCACTTTAAAAAAAGTATATTTTGTCGGTTCCTGTGCAATAAAGCATGTCCGAGGGAAAAAAATTTCAAACAATTTTCCAAACTAGTCCTTTCAGATGAAAGCCATTGAGTAACAGTAGGTTATAACCAATAGATCAACAAACTCAGGTAGTTAAACAGTTTATTTATTAGGATCTCGATTAGCCGTTGCCACTTTGAAATCTTGTCTCTCAATCTAACAAAAAAGGAAGGCTAAATCCCTCTCCATACATGACCAAAATAACGACCTTGAAAACATAAACCGAATTATAGATTTTCAAATCATTTTTTTGGTAACCTATAGGTGTTCTCACCAAGCATGCATTTATTTTCTATTGTCTGAATTCCCCCCGAAATTGCTTATAGGCTGAAGAGGTTTGGAATAAATCATCATCATCATTCAATTGCTTCTTGTTTGATAAGCAAGGATTTTTTTTAACTGGGACCTGTTATAATCTCTCACAAGCTGTATGCCAAACCCTTAAGCACGCTTGCTGGAGACGCTGTCAAGACAGACCTTAGGATTACAATTTTAGGATTTCTGAAATGGATATAGACAATGAGTAAATTCATACACTCATATGCACCTACATGAAGTAAATTACTTGTCAATAGAAAACACTTAAATGCATTTGATTTTCATGCAATAAACATTCATTGACTGATAAGAAAATCACATAGCTTCTGTCTGTAAATAAAAAAAATGGTTAAGAAAATAAATTGTGGGATGAGCCAATTATAATCAAACGTGTTATCATGGGATCATGCAAAATCAGTGGAACAAATCCTCTGAACTGTCAAGCAATGTGTGAAGCGGGAATCATTGGAGTACATGATCTAAATCTACAAGACCACTTCTTGGAAAACTCTAGTGAAAATGTCTTTGCCCGTGGGCTTCTGTGCATCCCCATGTGTGGCCAACTTGTTTAGGGACACCACGTGAACCGAGGTGATGAACCCCTGATTTGCTAGCGTCATAGGAGGTTGAATCAGCTACACTGGATGAGATTCATCAGGTCCAAGACTTTCAAAGATCTGGCAAGGCCCTAATGGTTAAAAGCCATTAATGCTAAATGCTAAGGATAGCTAGCCATTCAGAAAATGGAGGAAATGGTTGATTATAATGACAATAATCCAGTCAGTTGCTATGTATGGTATTGACATCCAGTGAAGAACTATGCTCAGAATTGTAACCCAACATTG
Organism: Esox niger; assembly: GCA_016801105.1. Lineage (NCBI taxonomy): Eukaryota > Metazoa > Chordata > Actinopteri > Esociformes > Esocidae > Esox > Esox niger. The sequence goes on along the minus strand of JACXGJ010002720.1, from coordinate 23,704 downwards.
ATTTTGATGGGCAGCATTGGAGGATTATTGATTCATCTGCTCAGGCCAGGACCATAGAATATGATAATTGCAGTGCAGGATTTTTATTTTTTTTACATTAAAATGTTTTGGGGGATAAAAGGAAAAGCAGAGTTTGTGTGTTCGAGGAATGTTTGTTTAATGAAATGAGTATGCATTGGTTCATGGCATTTTGCCTCTCCAAAGATCCACTCCAGGATTCTGCGATGAAGGAATAAAGAAACGGATTGGGCTACATGGAGGTCTCCAGGCCCTCCCTCATTCTTACATTGCTTTTCAAAAGCGTTCTTTTTCTCGGGGCAACAAAGAGCAGAGAAAATAGTTGATTTTAATTATTTTAACCAGTAATCTGCATGTGACGTGGGTTTCTAATGAGCAAAACTGTAGCTCTCTGCATGTATTGTGATTCACTGCATTTCTCTTAGTGAGAGTGCATGGTTTTGACTGTGTTTGCTTTTGTGAATGTGTGTTTTCGTCTGTGCATGTTTGAGAAGGGAAGTGCACACCGCTGTGTGTGCCTCCAGTTCACTCTTTGCGGGATTTCTTCTGGGCTCTTTCCATCATTCCTGGTGTATCTAGCTTGTTCATATCTGTCATGTCAAGGCTACCTGGGGCACAAGACGTGTTTGTATTCCAACTGACACAGTTCACACCACTGAGACTCATATCTTCACAGAGACTTTTACCCTTGTTGCTACCTAAAACAAACAAACACAGATGGCGTGTTCCAGGCGAAGCAAGGCGTGTCATTTGGTCATTTTCTCAAATTTTTATTTAATTAGGTCTTTCTCAATGAACAGTTTTGCCAATTCAACAAATGTGTTTCAACTGCTAGCACGTTAGCGGGATACACTGCGCAACAGAAGTCACAGCACAACTCCACACACACACACACACAAATTGAAGTTAAGAGTGTGTGCAAAATAAATAGCTGGCAACATTGTCAATCACAATAGAGAAGAGAAAGCGGAAAGGATATAACATTAAGACCTGTCATTAAGGGGTGAGAGAGAAAAACAAATTTTTGCCTGCAATTTACATTCAAATAAGGCGGGGTGATGATAGCCGCAAATGATTTCATGCTGTTTTGTCTTCTCTAGTGTCGACAGGGTGAGCTGCTGCTCTAAGGCAGAGGGACACATTAGCTGTCATGTTATGTTCCCCTTCAGAACGTGGTAGTTGATGAGCACCTAGCCTAGCATTACTAATTAGCATTCAAGCCTCACACTGCTAATTCAAATTCTAAAGCAAGACAACCAGTTAAGGCAGTAATGAAGATAAATGGAGACCCAGCACAATGAACTACTTAGGTCAAGTACGCTAACATCTACATATGGGCTAGCAAGTACACTAGAGGAAAATGGTGCACAAAACATTTCTAGCGAGAACTCGACCGGACTTCTATATCAAGGATGTCATACCAAACAAGTACAGATAAATTTTATAATTTCACACCAATCAAAGTGTCAAAGCCCATTCAGAATTTTAGAAAATGCAGCATTGTAGTGTTTTGATGGTCAACATTCTGCACCAACAACGGGGAAGATCTTCAAACATGAAATGCTATGCTGTCAAGTCCAGCCTATTAATGTTTTTGACTGGTGCATACATCTTATTCTTACGCTTTCGTTGAACAGCCAATAAAGTTTTGCAACAAATGAACCTGTCAATCTTTCATTTTCACATGAATTAAAAATATTTTTTTATTTATTGCTTTCTAAATGTAACCTGCTAGAGAATTTTTTTACTCAGTTTTGCCTCTCTGAATCTTCCTCTCTGGCTTTACCATGTTTGTTCTGGCTATGGCCCAACTCAATCAGTCAGTTCAGTCATTTTTTCCATTCTACTTGCCAGGGATGCAATAAACCCATTGTGGAGAATAAAGGGACGTTCATGAGTGTGCCATATTGTTTGGCAGGCCCAAGGAACTTTGGGTAGCCAGGCAAACATTGTTCCTGCTTGTAGTTTTGAAATGTCCACTACACACTTGTTTTAATGACAACAGCAAGAGAACTTGCTTTGTTTCCCTCAGCGCTCTCAGTGGAGGCTAAGGCTGTATGAAGTCAGTAGTGTCCTCTACCATGGCTGTTGATAATCCTCTGGGCTCCAATCCCGATCTTTATGTGTGGTGTGTAAACACGGCTATTGTACCGCCATCGCCGCTGCCGTTCCCTCCATTTATCTCAATTATTCTTCTTAAATGAGATAAGTGACAGGGTCCCGGTTCTCGGCGCTGTAAATCGACATGCTAATGTGAGCCGTTTGTAAGGTGGAGATGACAGAAAGAGACTTGCTTCATTTAACTAGCATCTAGCGAAGAAGTTCTTAAATATTTTAGACATCATTATGCCAGTGTCCATATCGGTACTGCTGGCTATAATTTTAAGATGGAGACTTAAGCCAGAGGATATACCTTGATCTCTTCGTTCAATCACACATTTGCCGTATTGCTTTAGTCACTTGAGAGGATACAAATATTGTAGGTTGTCTTTCATTCTCTAAAAATAAGAAAAGTTATGAAAATATGTGAACAAACAGGGGTAAAATAAGAGGTCTGTCCTCTATGCCGTTTGTGTGTTGTTCGATTGTGAGCATGTTGCACTACTGAAAGACAACGATTTATCGATTTATTCTCTGCCCTCTCTTTTTTTACAGAAGACACACATTTATTTTAGCTTTATCTCTGTTTGCTGATTGTGTCATGTGGCAAACATATCCGGATATTGTACCACCATCACCAGGAACATCCAAAAAGTTCTCAATGATACATTAGTTTCGATGTCAGCATGGGATATCATCTTCTGCCTTGTAATGTCTTCTCCAATGCCCTTGGATATCATGCTCACAGACATCTCCCCCCAAAAATGTTAATGTTATTGAGACAACTTCTTGTGTGTTTTTCTCTGCAGACAAGGTTTTCTGAATGTCACTGATGAACTGAAAAACAACTTGGTTATATTGGTCTTTCTTAAGTCACACAGAGAAACAATGTTTAAACTGATTATTTAGCTCCATAATAGATACAATTTCAACCTGAAGGCACCTACCAAACATTGCCCTGCACACGCGCACAATGCCTGCACATATATATATATATATATATAAATACAAAAAATAACAAAAGACTGGTAGGACCCTGAATTCTGTATACTTTGATCTCCCCACTGCCAAATTTCCATGGCAATGTTGTCATGACAAATACCAAAGGCCAGACCATGATCCAGCTGGCATGATCCCAGATGACCCCTGTACAGAGTTCATAGCGCAAAATGCTAAGCAATTTGTCTTGAATGAAAGAGGCCATGTTGACCTTTTTGTTCTGTCAGTTAAAGGTGGAAGGTTTTTCAGTCAATCAATAAACTCCATTCAGACTTAAAATTGCATGTGTTGACCTATTTTTAAAACATTATCGTCAAATCAAATGTGATTTGTAAAATTGGCACATACAGGCCCTTTTTAAAAAAAGAACGAAAAGTGAGAGATAGCATATTTTATCCGTTTCATTTAAACAGGAGCTAATGTTATGACATGATTAGGCTCCACAGTTGGCCATGTGATTGTGGTGACTGCAAACGTGTTGCCAATAAACGGTGACCCCAGTAAAATCGGTTCAGAAATGAGAAATCTCATTCACAATAAATCACCCACCTAATATCTTCCTCAGTAGGAAAGCCAGACAAAGTAAGGCATGATGGAAATTAGAAGCAACGAAGGACGCTGCCAAAGCGCCACACATTAATGTGGCCAATAGGACCAGTCGGAATTGAAGTAGCCATGCCATCAGACGTCAAGTCACGCTCCAAAGATGAAAGCAGACAATAGCCAGAGCTGAAGGCAGGAGTGGTAGAGCTGCTTTGGTTCCGGATGTCTGCTCAGATCACAAGGGGTGACAGGCAGATTGACTCAAAACCACTGGCATACACACACAGCGGGAAAACACACGCACATTCACATGTGGTCTACTAAAACTGACATTCCCATTCTGAAACACACCAGAAATCATCTCACACAAAGACACTAACACGTCTGTGTTGGCGATCTGAACGGTAATGGAATCAACGGGCCACCCTTAGGATTAAAGACGCCTACTGTCGGCCCGTGTTGGTTTGAGTCCGATTTGTTTTCTCTGTAACCTGACAGGTCGCCACCCGCCTGCTCGATTTTCCCTAGGCTCCCTGCAGTCACTCTCGTGATCGAAACGCCGCCCCTTGCGAATGCATAATGGGTGTGATGGCGTGACTTCTGAAACAAACACCCATGCCTATGCGCCGATTTAAACTGACAGGGACGTCGGTGCGTGTAAAGTACAGCTGTACCGACTGACGACACAATCAATGTCGATTAAAAATGGTTCGTGATAGAGATGGAGCTCGTGGCTATGTATCGTTCAACTGTTTTTGTGTTCGGGTAGTCACCTCATGTGGACGAGAAGGAATTTTTCACCGTCACAACAGCACAGCTAAACATTTCAACCAATGCTGTCCCCATCATGTTTCTGGCTTCCCGACATCCTAGGGAGATCTTACCTGTCTAGGCGCCTTAGCTCTCGATGGGGTTATTAACACCTGTTACCATCTGGATCGGTTTAGCCATTCTTGTTTTCCTCCCCTTCAGGGAAAGCACAGTCATAGCTGGGCTGCCAACAAAGACCCATTCTAATGATTGAGATTAATGTTAGTGAGCACCAGACCCTTAAAATAAAATCATATTTTTTTGTGGTATTAGTCAATTGTCTCTAGCGTTGCCCTTGGTTTCCTGTGTTCCTTTAATCTACGCAGGTTTGCACACTGTGCAATTTGTTGCTGTGGCTTTCAAAAGTGGTTTCGGTTTCTTATGGGCCAATCAATGTCACCAGTGCTTCTTTTGTAAATGGGAAATGTCATGTCGGGACCGGGGGTAACCAATGAGATCAGCAGACTCCGCTACGGTCTTGCGGTCGTAGTAGTGAAAGGCTGCAGGGCCTGCGGTTTCTCCCGATCTAGCATTGAGTCATTCACATGCTGATTGTTCACCAACACAAGGACACACTCATCCGTTGACTCTTGACGTACTGACACGCACGCGCGCACGCACACCTCCAACAATGTTGATTGCACATGTGAACACCCTTTGACATCTCATGCGTGGGTTGTGCACGCGCTCTTTTCAAATACTTTAATCCAATTCAGATTTTCCGGGAGGTTCCAAATATGTCTCCCTGAATGTACACTAAGAATGGACACTCACGGGCACCAGAACTGCGCCAAACGGCTAAGATGCGCACAACAGCTGAAACAGCATTATAGACCAACTGCTTTGCCCTGGACAGACACTGCCATAGATAGGCACTACACCAGCTGGCTGCTATATCTGTGACCGGCCTCGTTTTCTACGAAGGGCTGGTGCATCAAGAGCTTTTTTTTCGGAAAAGCCTTCTCCATGCGGCAGTTGAAGCAGCAGCCCAATTTTCTAAATTAGCATTTTCCTTTGGCCTCCCTTTACAGCAATAAAATGTGGAAAATGTGGCTTTATAGGCATAATAGAAAACACATTGTTATCAGCGTCGAACTGGATTCCTCTGACAAAGTTTGCAGTAGTGTTCCGCTGTTCAGAGCACCTCAGTATTTAGCGACCTTGTCATTTTAGCGAATTATATCAGCGTTAAACAAGAAAATATTGTTTAGGCCTTTTTTTTATGGTCATTGTGTAACATACAGAAGGGCTCGTGGCTGGTGGGGTACTAGAGTCAAGATTGCATTTTGTTGGACAAAGTTGCAACCTCGACTTAACGGTTAAGGTGACAGCGTCTTCTCCGATAGCATGAGACAGAATTTAAGACAGATCGGTCAGCTCAGTCCAGAGCGGGGAGTTTTTCCAAGAGCCTGAGTCCACTCCAGCGCCTCCATCACTGTCTGCACCTGATAGCGACGCGTCGTCTTCTATGCAAAAAGGGACATTGCTTCGTGGGAGACAGGGGCCGCCACATTCACTCAGGACTGCCGCAACCCTGACAAACGCGGTCACCGACTCAGTTCGTGTGTCAGGAAGCATCCGGCTGAAATCCACTGAAGTCGAGTTCATGTAACTTCACCTCGTAAACTGATGCGGCGCGTCCTCGTTGGCCAACAGATGTAAAGTCTTTGCTGGGGTCCCCTCTCTCACGCCCTCTAGTTTGACGAACATAGGGCTCAGATCCATGTGAAAGTCCTCTGTGGAAGAGTGCATGTCCTTGATAACATGACAACGTCATTAGCGTAGCTCTGCGCTTGGTTTTGTGACCACATAGGGACACATTGACATGGCCATTGCAGTCACTGATTGATATTTAAATTGAAGTTAATAGCACTCCATGGACGGCCTGGTTTTACCCTGAAAGGAATTGATTTAGTCATCTACTTCCCACAGATTTATCGGCGAAAGGAGCCTCCGATGGAGGCACTGTCCTTATAAGGCTAGTTGTGTTAGAGTACCAAAGACGCATCTAAAATCCCATAGCAACCGCTATGTGGATTCATGCTTGAAGTAATCAATTCCATTATTTTGTCAGAAAAACAGGAAAGGTTGGCGGCGTCCCGTCTTTCTCTGTGTGTTATAGCTGGAAGAGAAAACGAACACGTAGCCAGAGGGTAAAAGAGAAATGTAGACGGGCAGGATATTGCCTTTTTTTATTCTGTGTATTAGGGCACCTTTTCATGAGCCAGGTACTTTTCCATTAATCAGGCATGCTTTGAAGGTACCCATGTGAGTATGGGAGGACTGGTGTCTTTATAGTCTCATAAATGACACCATCTGTTCCACTTGCCTTGTTAACGGGTAGGGAAGTTAAAACACGCTCAACCTCCTCAAGGGGGAGAATTACACGTCTCTCGTCTTTCCTTTGTCCAGGTTCCCCGATTGACATGGCAATGTAAGACTCAGCCTCACTGGTGGGTCCGCAAACCTGGCTGTGGTCTCTGCATTGAGGGACACACTCCAATAATTTAGGTTCCCTAAAACATCTTGGTTGAGGAAGCAGTGTGATAAGGATGGCCCTCTAATAACATTTTCCCTTGGGAGTTGCTATTACAAGACATAGTCCTGAATCAGAATAGCCTGAGCTCAATGGCCTGCGCTCAACTTTAATATTCCCAGATCACCCAGAGAGCAATAAAGTGTAACAGATTCACAGGATATTCAGATGTTTCGATTTCCTGAAACAGAAATGGATGACGTTTGCAACTAAGATCAGATCCTTCCCAAGGATCATAGTTTGTTATCGTAAATTTGACAGGACATTCGATGTTAGGGTATTAATTTAGACTGGTTGAGTGAAGGCTTAATGTTCAAGTTGTACTTGAAGGTTTTGGCCGTTAAACCTTTGGATTCTGTAGTGTAATCCCTTATATGGACATTTTCCCACCATGATTAATGGCTCATCAGCATACGGAATTCAAATGTTTCATGTAGACAGGGATCTGTCATTGAATAACTGGGAGGAGATCAAGTTTGTTTCTCCTGGAGCAGTTTAGTATTAAGTCTGGAATTGTTTCTATTCATATTGTGTGGACTCCTTTTATTCAAAGTCCTTCCTGTACTGAGTATACAACACTGTTTTGTAGAATTCACCACTGGGATATTTTGAAAGGCCATTTTCACACTGTGACAAAGCATGCAAATAGACACATTCGAATCTTCACACTACGATACACTTAGTCAGATTCCATGTCCATCACCCCAAATCCACCTGTATGAATACACTGCTTCGCTGTCACACACCATTTATCTATTAATACAAGTTGAAAGGCCAAAGAATTAACACAAGCCCAATTTCCCTTTGACTGGCTCGCCCAAGGTCTGTGAAAGGGGGAATAGCTCAGGGCTACATGCCCAGTTGGACTTCAAAAGGGTCCGCTCAGTGTTTAACATACCACCGTCTATAGGATGAACCGTCTGGATGGTAGCGACTGCTCAGAGAGCAGAAAACAATGAGTAATTGAGGGTAAGTTTCCCCTGGGGGATGAAGGGATGAGAAAGGAAGGTCAGCCAAGCATTTAGCTGTAACCAAATAAGACCGGTGTCCCAAATGGCACCATATACTCTTGGTAGCGTGTTGGATTTGACTCAGGGCTTCGGATGGTCTTGTTGTTATGGTGAGAATGGTAAAATGTGTGTGTCGGCGGGCTAAGATGGAGCCAAACCACTAGCTTCGTCAAAAGTGGTACACTTTATATGGAAGTAGGGCGCTCAAAACACTATAGGAGTAGGGTACCATTTGGGACAGTCTATAATGTCTGTCTAAAAGGTTCCTAGTCCACTTACAGAATCCCTCTCTCTCCATCTCCCTCTGTCATTGCCATAAAAGCAGTCCTTTGCATACAGCCTGCCTTGATTCTGTTTGAGCACTAGTTCGTGAACACAAGTGACTTTGATTCCATTGCGCTCTGCTACTGAGTTATAACCCTCTGGCGAGACATAAGCTGAAAACTATTTGCAACACAGAGCGGTAGGAAAAGTATCGTGTACATCTTGTATACTAGTTGTCTTATTTCCCATTTATGGTAATCTCCCGCCGTTCTGCGTGATTTTCTCATCGCCTGTCCCGACCTTTGCGTACAATTCTCGCCGGCGACAGAAGTGATTACCTCGACGTAATAGCGTGTTACTGATTTAAAGCACTATGGGTGTGAGTGCGAGCCAATGGGTGTATTTCGGGGAGGATCTGTATCCGAACAGGAATGTTCGGGGGTCATGTCAATGATGCCACCGTCACACTGGTGACTGAGGCACACGGTGTCCAAGTGCAACACTGTTAGGTGCTGAGGTGTAGCGGTCATCAGTGTGATTGTGCGCTTCGACAGCACACACAGGTGCAAAATTCACTTTGCGCAGTATTGAGTTTGATTCCACCTATGAGGAGACAAATGCAGTGACCTTAATGCTAAACATGCTACGTGGAAATGGGCTGAGGCGTAGCAACACTCAAGTTGGAATAATCTTTTATACATCATAATTATGAAAAAAAAAAAATGTCAGTTATCATCAAGGGAAAAGGGCTGTTGCCACAGAAACCCGGTGCTTCTGCTTGCCAAGGATGTGCTGTGCGTGACAAGGGGACCGTGGGGGGGTTTGGTAGGAAGACAATGGCATCCGCCAAGCTTGTTTTGCCTTGTGTTCTCTTATAGGTCAGTGACTCTGTATAGCTGTGTGAGTGAGCTTATAGGTCTCCAAAGGGAATTAAGGAATACGTTAGAGTAAAGATGGCACGGGAGGCAGGACCTGGGCTGTAGGAAAGGGGGCGGTTGCACATTGTATAAAAGGACAGTTGAGTAAAGAAGGGAAAGAGTGAATAAGGAATATTCTGTATATGTTGTCCTACTACAATACGATGTGGATAGGTAATGATGGGCTTCATGATAAAATCATTATGGATTAGCGAGAAATAATGAAAACGTGTGAAATGGCAGCTCCTCACCATTCATAGCGGGACCAAATAGAACCCTTGATAGTTCCTCTTAAGGAGAACCAAGCTAGTCTCTCTCCACTTTCACTAGTGATGGTCATTACTTGTTTTTTTAGCAGCAGGATATTATACTGGCAGCACTCAAATTATCTTAATCACAATAAAAGCCATCATTGAAATGTTTAAGGGAACTGATTTAACAATCTTTAAAAGAGAACAGACACGAGCAATATTGGAACAGACAAAACATAAAATGTACAGACTAGATTAACTATACATTCTGCCTTATATATTTCAATGATGGCTTTAAATTTGATTAGTTAGCATTGCTAGCATAATATCCTGCTGCAAGAAGAAACTCCAACAGTAACTTTCACCAACCGTTTAAGTTCATCATATCTTATTTCATCGGTGGTGTAATAAACTTCAATTTTAACCAACCTAGAACATAGGTCTAAACATAAATTCGTTTTCAGAATGTTGTGGCAAGAAAAAGACTTAATCATCACACTCCAAATTGAGCTCAGACGCATCCAGTGTCGTTTGATCTTGCTTGTTTCTTGAACTTGATTCAAGTCAATTCTTGGCAAAATGTCTTGACATGATTTAGGATGGCAAGTGCTCTGTCCATTGAAACAAAGGCATTGTTCAACACCAAGCTAATGACGTCCCTACAGTGAGATATGGCAGCTTTTTATTTTCAATAAATTGAAACATTTCAAAAAATGTATGTTTTCGCTTTGTCATTATGGCATATTATGTGTACAAAAAAAGGGAAATTAATTATATAACACAGCAAAATGTGGAGAAAGTGACAGTGTCTAAATACATTGTTAAGACACTGTAAAATGCACTTCTACTGCCATTTCCTGTGTCATTACTTTTAAAGGCACTAAAAGATACCACCATGTCAAGCGAACAAATTGTCTGTCAGCGTTAATAATATCTTTCTGACACCTCCTGTTTCCATCAAAGCTGTCATATTTCTTTTATTTGACATGACTTTATTCTCCAAAACTAGATAGAACTATAGTTACTGGTGCTGCAGAATGCTTTAGTCTGTGTGTGTGCTTTGGGCATGTGTGGGTTTGAATGAATGAGAATGTATGTGTGTGTGTGTGTTTGTGGATTTCAACACAGCTTGTTACATGGACTTCACCCTGACTTTCTATTGGATAAGTAAGGATTATCTATCATATTATAAAGGGATGACGTGTAGCAATGTCGCCTACATGGCGGGACCAATTGAAGACGGGGCATGATGAAATGTTTTCATGGATACAATCTGTCATACAACATCAACGGACCTCATTGTGATTTTCCCCAACACGTCCCATTAAAACTTCTAAGCCCATGGACGAAACCTTATGACTGGAAAACCCCATTACATTTTTCGTATAACATGTCGAGGGAGATGCACAGCGAATTTGAGTGCAACATTGATTATTCAACATGTTCGACAATCTGATCAAAATCTGACATGCCAGGATCACAGATTAATTAAAGGGACACCAACTGAAGTTGCAAGCAGAAAATGTATGCCATGTTTATTTTTTAAAATGATGGTTTTGAGCTAGCTATTAGTCGTTTTGAATAGCTTTGAGCTAGCCTATTCATACTAACTACATTTAATTAACAGATTTTGTTTGTTGGTCGTTTTTTTTTTAAATCGGTGGGATGTGCAGAGCATTCGTTAGGTATTCATACCATAATGGCCTGATTGGTGGAGTGCTGACGAGATGCTTATCCTTCTAGAAGGTTCTCCGACACAGGAACGTTGAAGGTCTGTCAGAATGGCAATAAGCTTCTTCCTCACATTCCTGATCGAGGCCTTTCTCCCCCAAGTGCTCAGTTTTGTCTGTCAAATCAAGAAAGAGTTGAAAGCAGTTTAGAACTACAACATGTAATAATTATTGAAGCCACGATGCTCCTAGGGACCTTCAATGCTCCAGTTATGTTTTGGTACACTTTCCCGATCTGTGCATCAACAAAATCCGGTTTTCGAGCTCTACGGACAGTTCCTTCAACCTCGTGACTTTTCTCCCACATGTATTGTGTGCCTTTGCAAATCATGTCCGATCAATTGAATGTATCACAGGTGCTTCAATAAAGTTGTAGAAACATCCCAAGTATGATCAATAAAAATAAGATGCACCTGATGTACATCTTTTGTGTACCAGCAAAAGGTTTGAATACTTAAGTACATGTTGTAGTATAGTGAGAAAATGTCTATTGAGAAAGAGTGGCAGTATATTATACAAAACGGAGCGTCTGGCCCCACCAGTCTCCAACAGACCCTTCGGGATGTTAATTAATCCGGGGTCCTGCATGACATTTGCTTCTCTTAAGATCTGGAATACCAGGTGTGGGCAATCAGCCCCACCCTCATCAGTTCACCTGGAGGGGTTTGAAACTGATTAATTTGGAATTGAACTAAATACATGGTACTGTGGACATTTATCTGTAGTGTTTGGATTTCCCCTGTTCCCCATAAAGGGCTGAATTGTCTGATATGCTTTATTGTACTGTATAGGTTACAGATCAAAATGTACAAGAACATTGTTGAAAGGTTAGTCCATGTTGCATGACTGACCACAACTGGCAGCAACGCCCCCATCCATTCCATAACTTTGCATTGATTAAGTGGGACAGTTCCTGTCCTTTGTGTTCATTGTGTTCGGCAAGGTAAAGGAATGCTAATGACTATTTGGGAGTGTATGATTGTCTGATTTGGATAAATTGCCATGTCTCCAAGATGTTATTTGAGTTTGTCATTGTTAAAGAGACCTCCCAACATGTTGTGCTGTAGTCATATTTAGGAGTTGGTCATCGTTGTAGACATCTCCTGACACGTGTTGTAGCATGCTATTTACCCAATCTGTATTACTTGATTGGAATACATTGTACAACTTCAATATATATTACAATGGCATTACTTGTAACGAACTCAAGTTTGTAGGGCTCCTGGTAATTATACATATATAAGTCAAAGTGAGTCCTGGATTTCAAAGCAGTCAAGGTAGGTCCAGGAACACGTGACATTTTATTGTATGGTTTGTGTTAAACGACCTACACATTATGGTTGATCATGGTAACTGCACACACACGTCGTTCCTGAGTTCTGGGTCTCTGGGTAGGCCCAGGAACACATGCCATTGTGGGCATCCCTGAGTTCTGGGTCTCTGGGTAGGCCCAGGAACACGTGCCATTGTGGGCATTCCTGAGTTCTGGGTCTTTGACAATTCTGGGTGGACCCCAGGAACACATGTACTTTTACTGTTCGTCTTGTGAAGTAAGGAGTAGCTAGCCATTACTAAGGACTTCCTACATATGGTCGTTTACGACAAAATGTATTTACAAACAATATGGAGTCAGAATAGATTTATTTAAATATAACAGGACTCCATAATGTGGAGGACCAGGACTGCACTCTGTCCCTAACCAAGGCTTATGTGAGGAGAGTTTTTTGTTAAGTGAACCCTTGGAAGTCACAGGGTCAGATGGCATTCCAGGCCTTTTCAGGATCCCTTTCAATTTGCATACCGCCCCAATAGATCTACGGACGATGCTATCGCTCTGACGACACACCGCCCTCGCCCACCTGGACAAAGGCAACACATATGTGAAGATGCTGTTCATGGAGCGTTCAATACCATTGTGACCGCTAAGCTTGTTACTAAGCTCAGGACACTGGGACTTAACACCTCGCTTTGCAATTGGATCCTGGACTTCCTGTCAAGCAGACCCCAGGCGGGGAGAATGGGCAACATCACCTCCTCTGCACTGTCCCTGCGCATCGGAGACCCCCAAGGCCGCATATTCAGTCTCCTCCTGTACCCCCTGTTAAAGCATGATTGTGTGGCCACTCACAGCTCCCACACATGGGTCTCATCTCCAACAATGATGAGACCACAAACAGAAGGGAGGTAAAGAATCTGGCTACACGGTGCCAGGAAAACAACCTCTCAACATCTGCAAGACTAAAGAGATGATCAGGAAGCAGCAGTGGGGGGTCATGCCCCCACACACGTCGATGGAGCTGAAGTGGAGAGTCTCCCGATTTCAAGTTTCTCATGTGTTCATCAAAGATCCAGGCAAGTGAACTTCGCATTGAAAAGTTCACTTCCTGAGGAGATTCAAGAAGTTTGGCATGTCTGTAAAGATTCTCACCAACCTCTATGGGTATACCACTGAAGACACCCTCTAGGGCTGCATCACTGCCTGGTACGGCAGCTGCTCCACTGCGGACTGCAAGACCCTCCAGGGGGTGGTGAAGTCTGCAGCGCATCATCGGCTGCCACCTCCCCTCTGTGCAAGGCATCTACCACACACAATGCCTGAGGAAAGCATGGAACATCAAAGACCACAGCCACCCAAGCTTCGGTCTGTTCACACTGCTGCCATTTGGTAGCATCTACCAGAGCATCGGGGCACATACCTCCAGACCCACAAGCAGTATTTCTGCTCAGGCCGTAAGGGTCCTCAACGACCAACACTGATCCACGATCATACTGATCACACATGAACACTCCAGATGCTCTGATGTCTTTTAATGTACATTCAATGTGCATTAGAATATTCCTTTGCATGTACCCTTTTTAACCATATTACACTCAAATGTATCGACAATATTCAATACATCTACTCGTATTGCTGCCAGTTTACAGTACTCTTTTTAAATTGCTGCTGGTGAAAAGTGTTATTATTATTAAATATCATTATTGCTGAATTCTCTTTTGCTTTATATACTTTTCTAAATTCTTACTACGTAGATGTCAGGCAGCGTGTCACAAGTGTTTCATTCCGCAGGATGACGCTGTGTTATTCGGTGCATTTGACAAATAAACGTTGAACTTATCACTAAGCTGACGTTCCCTTTCACTCATTTCCCCAATATTTTTTATAAATCCCTAAGAATTTATTTAAAAAAATACCCGTTTTTGCTAGGTCATTGGGGTGTGAATACTTTCCAGTTGCGTTGTATGAATATCCAGGGAGCTGCATGGGGGTGACTCATACTGAGGAGCCATATGTGGCACAAGACCAGTGGGTTGCCCAAACCTCATTTCTAAACCGACCAGCCCCCCAAAAACTCAGTCACCAGTTATGTTAAATGTGGGGTTTTATTGGGTTTTGAATGTTTCTGTGAAGTTAACAAGCACCCGACAAGGATGGTCTTTTTGCAGAGGATGTACTAGGAGATACTGCAAGAGACAATTATTGATTTCTTGGATAGTTTCTCAGAATGGCCAGATATAGTCCTTGTGTCAATAGAGGAAGTGGATTGAGTACAATGGGTGGAAGTAAGGAAGTTTTCCCAGAACTCTGGAATATGCATGGGCTGCACATAACTTTAAACCACAGCCACCCTCATGGATGGATCAATCCAAAATTTCAATTACATGTAAGGAGGAAGAGCACTGACCTTTCCCTGCAGTGTACAGACTGAGTTAAAATGTTCCGAAAAAGATGAATCACCAAAACTAATTTTCAAAGCTTTTGAGGCACAAACTAGTAGGTTGAAGCAGAGCGCAAAATGCCTGGGAAACACGCCTTTCCCCATTGATGGCTGTGACACAAACATTAGACACAACCTAAGCTCAACATTCTTGCTGGAATGTTTTTAAAAAGGTATATGGAAGCCCAATACTGTCCTAAAAAATATCACTATGATAAGAACTATATGCAACTGATGGTAGCATCATGTTTTTGGGATGTTTGGCATTATCATGAATTGGGTCAGGATAGATGGGAAAATCATTAGAGCAATGACTGGAGAAATTTACAAAAAAAGTTTTGGAGCATGTGTGTAGATAAGTGAATCAAAAATTATTTGCCTCACAGGTCCACAACTGGCAGCTTCATTAATTGTTAATTGTACCCACAAAATACCAGTCAAAACAACAACAATGAAGAGGCTACTCTGGGATGCTGGTAGAGTTGCAAAAATTACTCTGGCCAATATTAATTAAAAAATAAGATGGGCAAACAAAAACACAGACACTGGACAAAGAAAGAACTCTGCCTAGGAAGCCAGCAACACGGAGTCGCCTTATCACTGTTGACATTGGGACTGGTGTTTTGCGGGTCACGTTTAATGAAGCTGTCCTTTGAGCTGTGAGGCATCGGTTTCTCAAACTAGACACTAATGTATTTGTCCTGTTGCTCATTTATGTACCTGGGCCTCCTGCTCCTCTTTTTATTCTGGTTAGAGCCACTTTGCGCTGTCCTGTGAAGGGAGTAGTACGCAAGTTTTACGAGATCTTACGTTTCTTGGCAATTTCTCACATTGGAATACGCTTCATTTCTCAGAGCAAGAATAGACTTAAGAGTTTCAGAAGAAAGTTATTTATTTCTAGCCACTTTGAGCTTGTAATCTTACCCACAAACACTGATACTAAAGAACTAGTCTAAATAAGGTCAGTTTTATTGCTTCTTTATTTAATAAACAACAGATTTCAGCGGCACAAACATTTTTCTAATGATCAATTAGTCTTTTAAAATGATCAGTTTGGATTAGCAAACACAATGTGCCATTGGAACACGAGTCATGGTTGCTGATAATAGGCCTCTGTACGCCTCTGTAGATAGTCCATTGAAAATCAGCTGTTTTCTGCTACAATAATCTTTTACAACATCAACAATGACAACATTGGTTTTCCAAACAATCTGATGTTATTTTAATGGACATAAACAAGCGATCCCAAACTTTTGAAGGGTGCTATACATTTGAATGGCCAGATCAGGATTTGCCCTCCCATAGGGGCAGCATGGCCAAGAGCCCGGAAGCTGTAGAACAAAGAGCCCTGGTAGGGATATGGGATTACATTGTACATTAATTAAATCTGCTTAAATCAGCCATTTTGTAGTATGTTTCAGTTCTTAAAATGAGTGAGATAAGCATGCGGTTTCAGTCACTGGTAAAGAAGTAGGCCTTGACTAGATTAAAGAAATGCATAATATAATACATGCAAATTTTTTAAGGATTCAGACGAAATGCCAAACAATTTGACATTTATGCTTTAACAACAGTGTTATAAAGTTGTCTCATTTTTACTGTGAAACCCAGTGTTCTTTTTTGTATTTTTCTCCATAACATAGTGAGAGCAGGCAAACAAGGAACGGATGGAGGCAGTGGTTTTGAGGTCCTTTAACGAGACCATGACTGGTGCAATAATGCAACTAAGTACAAGAGTTATCAACATAAGGATTAAGCTGTGAACTTTACCTGGCAGGTGTTGACTATAACCAGTTGAAGAGAATGTAACGTAAATCCTATGAAATTTATTTTAGGTTTTGAATTTGTGATAACATTTCCTTTAGTCTTATGATTAGAGTAAAATGTATTTAAAATGTTTGGTCCTTTATGCCCGCTTCCTGTAGTTAATTTTGACTAAATTATCTTGTCTAATCTTCAAAAATTTATTGGGCTGCTTTCCTGGACACAGATTATGCCTATTCCTGTTCAAAAGAAACTAACTCTCATGGGAAACGTTAATGGGTTTTTGTGTTCCTTTTCCTCAAAAAATATATTTTTGTATTTTGACTGCTTCGGCAATCATACAGGACAATTGCGAAGCGCTTCTGAATGGGAATGTTCTTTTTCAAATAAAGCAATTTGAGGAGCGATGGGAGGTACTGTATTTGGGTCAAGCATGTGAGACACACGTGCCCATTAAATTAACCTGTTCCCTGTGTCCAGACAAATCCATGGCCCTTCCTTACATTTAGTAATTTAGATACTTGTCTATACCACTATACAGGAGAAATTGTTGTGAAATTCCTTCCTCAAGTTTACCACAAGAGATTTTAAGCTCTAGGAATTGAACCAACAATCCTATGAATACTGGCCCAGCACATATGCCCAAAGGGTTATCTGGGGCAATGCAATAGCAGCAGACCACCATTGTTCTGTATGCCACAAAAATGGTATTGAATAATTTCACAGAAACTGGATTTTCACTGGAATTCTCCTACCCATGGTTAAACATGTATGGCACCATTGTGGCAATTGTCAATCAAACTGACTAACAGACCTATCCTGTGTTATCATTGGTTCAGATGATTTGATGGGAAATCGTCTGGTTATGTTTGAGTAAGAAAATGGCCGCTACGGCTTGCCAGAGACCATTGCTGATATATTTCATATGCATGGCATCATTCTAATACTTGACCATCTACTTGACCATTGCGGTGGACATCACATTGTCTGTGCTAACATGTTTAGTTTAGCAGATAACAAAAAATTGTCTAGTTGTGGGAAATGGCTACCAGAAATGGCTGAGGCACCTGGCACAGAGGGCCTGAATGTTGGTAATTTACCAAGTTTAATGCATGTAAAAATAATTGGATTAGGTTAGAAAAAGAGTTTGCAGGGGAGTGCGCGCGTGTGTGTGCGTGTGTGTGTGTGTGTGTGTGTGTGTGTGCGCTCACAAGAATGCGTGCGAATGAGTGAAACTGAGAAAATTATTTGATCTTGAGATTTTACGTCAGATTTAAAAAAGATGGCTTACTGGCCCAGTAAGCCATCTTGGAGCTCAGTTTTCAGCCAAAAACGTGTGTATCAAGGTGCAAGCTGCATTCCTGAAAATCACCTCAAGCACTGGCACAATGGCATTATTCTGCCAAAGGGTGACATTCAAAATGCAGCCGCATAGGTAATTGAACTAGGTAACACTGACAGTTGCTGACATGACAGAATAAAACAGCACACTTGCTCTGGGAGGGAATGCACCTCAGTGCCTGATCCTGTGTAAGGGGATGTGGCTGTGCTCTTGGCTCCCATCCAA
This sequence comes from Esox niger, assembly GCA_016801105.1. NCBI lineage: Eukaryota > Metazoa > Chordata > Actinopteri > Esociformes > Esocidae > Esox > Esox niger. The sequence continues at coordinate 5,479 of JACXGJ010002720.1, read as the reverse complement.
ATCCATTGAAATCCTTCTGTCTCCGGTTTCATTCCGGCAGAGTCGCCGCCATCATCACACAGATCCCTTTGACTGAACCTGGATATCGTTTAGCGACAGCCTGAGAACCTCAGCTGTTCCCACACATATTTTTACATTTTTACCTCTCGGCCCAGAAAGTAAAGACTTGCCAAAGTGCCATGTTTTGTAAAACACATTAGCTACATTACTCACACGAGTTAATGCCAATTCAGCTATTGTGTGGCTAATACGCATTACCCTGTGCTGCCTGAGGGTTTCTTTCTTGATGTATTTTAACCTTAGGAGGACATGAGGCCTCTGAGCACGCCTCAGGACTACCTGGTCGAAATCACTCTTTGCGGTCCCTGTCTAATATCCTCCTGGTTGTGCTGCAGATGCAGTGGCTGCCTGATGATTCCTGCTTCCAATGCCCACACCCGAACCAGGACGTTACTGTCCTTGTCCACCTGGTCACGCAGCACATTGGGATTCTATATAAAGCCTCTGGACTCAGAAGGTCAAGTACTCTTATGATCTTCAACCGGCACAGCCAAAAGAGGACCGGTTCCTCTCTAGGTTTCTTCCTAAGTTTCGATCCTGCTGAGAATTTTTCCTTGCTCTTTGGGGTTTCAGGCTGGGTATCTGTAAATGCACTTTGTGACATCTGCTGATGTAAAAGGGGCTTAATCAGATGAATGAGATTGATTCATTATTCCTTGTAAGTACCCTCTAACTACTACATTATATGTTGGATCACACTCTTCGATGTTTTAACTTCAAAGCAATGAAAGGCAGGCAGTCTTACATTTAAAGGATTTTCCACAGTCTTTAAAGGGCTTTGGAGAAAATAATCCCAACGACATTTGAAACATTTCTGTGTCTCTACTGATCTTTAACTTATTTAGGAGTTTTTTTATTAAAGATACTTTGTCACTGTTCTTGCTTTATTGCCTCAAAGGAGTGAGAGTTCATTCATAAAAGGACAATTGGTCTTCGATAATGTCCCTTAGTAAAAACATTATAGTCCCGCTTTAAACCACTTTCTTAAAGCCTTTACCATGCTTATATCAAAACGACTATATGAATGTGTTACAAAGCATATATTACAATATGTAATACTTTTTAAAGGGTTCATATATATCCCATAACAGTCCACTATCCAGACATGCCACTATCCAGTGTGGCATACTGAAACCCACTATGTGAAATATGACAAACCTGCACTTTGTAAAGATAACGACTCTAGAGCGATGTCCTGTTAGTCACACACAACAGGAAGCACTTATTTTCATGGAAGCTCCCAGCAGAAGGAAACTGAAAGTGGCTTTCTTAAAAAAACGGGTTTTTTGTTTCTCAGCATGTTGAACACACATAACACATCGTGACGAGCCGGGCTATGTGGTGTTAGATGCACTCGGGTCTTTGAAACATTCACCCGTTTCCCCAGCGGAATAGCACCTAAATGTCAGCAACGGGTTGTAATCGAGCCATGGTCTTTGGTATTTTGTAGGTCCATCAATCAATCAGGATACCTTTGGCAGCCTGTGTGTCATGGAAGAACTATCATAAAATAATGCAGGCAACATTGACAGTTTATTTTTTCCCGGTCATACTTTCAATTGACTCACCGTTGGTTATATATAACACACACCTCATTATACAATTGATTCTATATTTACTGTAAAGTGTAGTATTAACATTAATATTCAAATCAAATTGTTGATTTTCATTTGATTGCAGGATACAGGGTTGACATCACACTCTTTAAATCGTGTTGGTAACAGGTTTATAGGAATGCTAAGTAGGGATGTGCATTCTACCATATTGTACTATCAGAATAGTGTCTTGTTATTCAAATTGTATTTAGTTAAATGAAATACATGTTTTTAAAAACTACCGATACCGCATGAGCGCCACTACATAAAGCTCGAAGGACAGGTTGTCGCTGTCATGTAACACCAGCTTAATGACATTGAAGTCTATTTATTTTAACCAAAACAAATACATAAACATAAAAAATGGGGGTTAATTGAACACACACACACAAACACGTATTTGAATACTAAATACATTTCGGGTATTCGACTATCGGTGCCCATCCGTAACGCCGAGGCACCTCTGTGTTTGTGTTTTATGGCTAATATGCAACGACTAAGTGGTGTATCTACACACTCCACAATGCCTTATGTTTAAGAACATCACTTTGCAGTGTTAAATTGGCCATAGACCAAATCTCCCTTTACTCCTACTGCTTGACAAAATAATGACAATAATGGCTATTAAGGTTATTATTATTATTTTTATTTTTAATGACATAAACTGAATTAAATATAGAACACTTCATGGTTGGTCCTGAAAAAGGCAATAGGCTACCCTACCACAGTATACTGTAGGTTATTGTAATATAAACAGTTCTGGCTTCTCGCTCAACTTATTCAGTAAATCAAAATTAGCATTTGAGTGGAAGCTTTTTCCTTATTAGTCCGTTGTTTATAATGAAGTCTGTGTCCAAAACAGGGCTCTCTAATGGAAATACAGTGTCATTTGGGATGAACACAGCATATATTGTACGAATGGACTTGATTCACAGAGGAATGTGTAAGAAGAAATATTCGAATCAATGCTGAGGCTGAACAGTTCGTGGCCAATACTAATCATTTATAGGAGAGATAAAATGGCATTGCTGTTAACATCTTCCTTTATTTCATCAGTGTCTGCTGTGATGGCAATTTCTTTTGAGTGGTGTACATTCATTTACACACCCAACACTAACTTGTTTGCTCAAGGGTGTCGATTATATGAAATCAGACATGAAACTAACCGCCAAACCAAGCTATTTTTAGCAAGACTTGCTTCACTGCCGTCTCGTTGTTTTATGGCCAGTGTGACCTGCTGCATTGATCACCATAAGTTAAACTGCGGCTCAAGTGACAAACGTTACGGTGACATGACAGTATTTGTCTAGTTTGCCCATTAGACATCACTGCTGAGCTTCAGCTGTCCCCCTGGCTTCAAACCGCGCTGTTATCGCCCGTTCTGATGACAATCGTACACGCTCGCGGTAAGTCCCACAAACCGCCCTTGACACGGCGACCGCCCCCCCGTCATCCTGTGGCGCCAACTTGTGTTTGCGCTTGCATGCCAGTTTCTTAAGCAGCGCTGGGATGACGGGTTTAGCCCCAAAACAGCTTGGGGACACAGACGACAGTAATTGCCCCAGTCATCCGCATCTATGTGAAGCGAGACAGAGAGTTGGATGGGGAGAGAGAGAGAAAGCGAGAAAGTGATTGAGTCACGTGATAAAACATGTCCGCCAGCAGTTACACACGGCCTCGCGCAAAAGGCTGACATTTTCTCATGCGTGTCTAGACGGTTGTATGACTGTTGATGCAAGCGATTTTGACAGAGGAATAACAGATGTGAATAGAATGTTATTTGGCACTGGGTGGCAATAACATTTGAAAGTAAATAAAGTTAATTGAGCGTTATTGATGATTTACTCCAAGCAAAAGTATCCTAGAGCACTGTTCTACATATATTTTCAGAAACACATGAAATTCCAGGGGCCCTATTGACCTGGTCTGTCATTTAAAATGGATTGTCTGACATAAAACATGCTACAGTTTGCTATAACACAACTGTACCCACTACATAATACTATCGCCATCTGTTTTAAACTTTAGTACACTGTAGAACACTATACTGCCCCACAAAGAACAAGCAGAGTGTACAAACAACAGCATGTACAAAAAAATGGTATGTGCAGAACGGTGTTTCCAAAACTAGGGAATATTGTATTTGTAAACTGCCGGCAAGGTGAGAAAAAGGAAGAGCAAAAAGTACTTCGACCACAAACACATAAGAGATATGCTAGCATAAGAGTTATGCTAGCTCCTGAAACGGTTGCTCACAGTCTGTGCTAGAAGTAAAGGAGTACAATTTGCCACAATTAATGAGATGTTAGCATTTCTCTATGTTAGTCAAGATGTTTTTCTTGTTCCACACACTGCATTCTGATGGCATCTCCTATTACACGAGAATGTGTCAAAGTGCATTGTGGCTGTGTGCCCTAGAGTATCATTTTCGTTTTTGTTTTTCAGAAAGTTTAACTGAACGACGTTGAACACAAACTTAGGTTGAATTTAGTACTCCAATAGTTAACATGTTTTTAAAACAATTGTCTTACCGGCCTTACATTGGCTAGAACAGTGGATGATGTTTAGCCAACACAACGCCTTCTACCTGGGTAGTTTGTGCTGTTGTTTTTACTCCTGGTTTGGCTTCCCCAGTGATCTCATCCACATGCTACAGATTTTCTCTACTCAAAAGTCTGTCTTTAAACATTCATTTTCAGCGGGTGCTGAAAGAACAGCCTCGCTAATGACAGAGTTTCTCATGAACATGTCACAAAGACTCGCTTAATTATTATTTTCCCATGAGAACATACCTCCCCCTTCGGCCTCCCAAAGGAGAGTGCCCTATCTTATTATAATCTCCATATTTCTAGGAATGCCCTCTGACTTTTACTTCCTCTTATTACTATTTTTACAGTCTTTAAAGATTAACCAACTTGAAGAGAAAGAGTTAGAGATTTCCAAGTCGACCGGCAATTGCCTGGCTTCAGTCTACAGTAGTTGCTTTATCACTTCCATTTTTCCATTTCTTAATCACTGATCTGTCCGGGTCACGAAATCAAGGCAAAAATAGAAGGAAAGGATCAGTTTGGATTAAGAAAAGGACATGACGAAAGATCAGTGAATTATATTGGAATTACTGGCACACCACCCAGATATCAGGCATTTGATGACCCTCACTCACGTGATGTGATGAGACAGAGTCTGTGTTGGAGGTGGGTGTCTGTTGTTCACTGCCAATACTACTTTAGGAGATCAAGATGATGGCGTGCGACCAAGCCCAGCGGTTTCCGGCCACCTACTGTATCGTTGATGCGCTCGTGTTTTTGAGAGGCAGCTGTTCTGGTGACAGAATACATTTTATTTATTTTTTATAACGGTTAGAACGACCCATACACAAATAGAAAAGAGGACAGTTATTAAAATAACTAGATTGATAACAAATAAAACGCTGAACATCGGGACGACACAGAACATCTGTTACATATTACAAGAGCCAAACAAAGACACAATAGGAAAATAGGAACATAAATAGGGACAGGGGTCAGGGAACAGGTGAGGGCAATAAACAACAGAACAGGTGTCGGTGATCCAAATGGGGAAGAGAGAGCATTGGATCTCACTGGCAACGATAGGCCTGCCATGCTATCAATCAATCAATCAATCAAATTTATTTTATAAAGCCCTTTTTACATCAGCAGTTGTCGCAAAGTGCTTTCACAAAACACCCGACCTTAAAACCCCAAGGAGCAAACAACAGTAGTGTTGAACTTCAGTGGCTAGGAAAAACTCCCTATGAGAGCCGAAATTTAGGAAGAAACCTAGACAGGAACCAGGCTCCGAGG
>JACXGJ010002719.1:0-61919 GCA_016801105.1 Esox niger | reverse complement strand
TTAATGCAGCCACGTTAATGCAGCCACGTTAATGCAGCCACGTTAATGCAGCCACGTTAATGCAGCCACGTTAATGCAGCCACGTTAATGCAGCCACGTTAATGCAGCCACGTTGGCGGTAAACGTCCGCTCCATAAATGCAGCCTTCGCTGTGTCCTCTGTTCCCCATCCAGTTTCAGAGGAGTAGACCTGTGTGTGTGTTGGAACCTGAGGAGAGTCGTCTAAACACACTCGTCCATACAGATGGGTCTTTTACCCTGCGTACCGCCCCCCTCCCCCGAGCACACGCTGGCTGTTTGAAGTGACCCCCTGCCACTCCTCTTGTGTGGCACCAGCAGCAGAGGGCCAAAGCTGCTGGACAACATTTGTCCTCTTTGTGGGGTGGGTTGGGGGGGTGGGGCGTAGGAACACATTGGGACGGGATCTGGGGGTTCAGGGTTCACAGCTGATCTTCATTCTCTTCAAATGCCCTAACACACACGCGTACCTACTCACAAACACACACACAGACATGCACACGCACACAGAAACTTTTGTAAGTGGGTCAGTGATTTGGTTGGTGTCTGAAGCATTTTAACATTATTAACTCTTTATTTGTTTTTATAAACACTCAAATATATGGCTCAACTCTCCCCTCTGTTTAAGGTTCTGTGTGCGTGGACGCACCTAAAATCATAATGCAAACATTTGAAGTGTTTAACATAAAGCATTATTTGAGCCCCTTGTGTACAGGTGTGTGGGCGTATGCATTCTAAACTACACTACCTTTTATATGCTGGAAATAATTCTTCCGACGTTGGGTTTTGTTCAATTGTCATTTTCAAATCCTATGTCATGTTAATATGCTCAAAACGTTTTATGAAGAATTAGCTGGGTGTGAACGGTGAATTGTCATACCAACTAAGATACTGAGGCCCTGCCAACCTGTTGCTTTTTTCTTCCAGTTTGGCAGAAAAGCTGCAGCTTGTGAAAACCACTCGACCACATCTAGACAAGGTATTGATGCAAGGAGTGTCAACATTGGACAATATCTCTGGTCTAGTTTATGGTCATCCACCGCTCACAATCCGGTATAGACGTAAAGGAAATTAGCTGTAGATTGGTGATAAGAAAGCACAGGTTGGATTACATTACATGTTGGCCCCTGGGCTGAGAGGGAACGGGCCCCCGCTATACAGCCTGGGGCAGCGCGGACCTGAATGCCTGCAGGGGCCGACACACTAGTGACAAGTCCCCACCCTGCTCAATGTGTTTCTGCTTGAGACACACCAGGTAAACGGGTAAGCCCATCTCTCATCTGCGACTCAAAAGACATCCTTCCTGATTAGCCAGCCTCACAAGGTGTTTGGTACAGAAAGACCAGGGGTAGCCATTGGCAAACATATGTATGGAGCGGGTCATAAACATTTACCAAATATCTTCGGGAGGGTGGGGGGGATTCCAACAATTCCTGTCTGAAAGGGATTTGAGTGTCTCAGCCTGGCATTGGTCGTCAGGCTTTAAATGTGTTCATGTTATTTACACCTCACAACATCTACCACAGGGTGGGGGCGGGTTGCATTGTCAAGTGGTTTTGCCAGGTCCCCTTTCCCGCATGAAGCTAAACCGCCCTTGTCTTCCCCCTCTAGGGCTCCCCCCACCCCCTTCTTCAAGTAACTCTTTTCATGCTAATGGAAGCTCTGTTTTTCTGTTGTTATACCAAATAAAAAAGGAAGTGTGTAGCCTTCACACTTCCACACAATGCCGTAGATGTCTGCAGAGTGCCCTTAATGCTGTGAGGAAGTATACAAGGGAGGGACGGGGTGAGGAATGGTGTCCCAGCTGGCTTAGGGTGCTCCACAGGGTTGAGCTTCTTCATAAAATGTGTTGGCAAAGTCAACTGTTTAACCTGAAACTGAAGCTAACCTCGAGTTAGCTCCAGTTTCACGTTTCACGTGCAGATGATGTTGATATTTATTAAAGGATTGAATCCAGGTAAAGATGTGGTTTCCAAAGGATGTCTGCTAATAAAATGACCATTACATTTTCTGTTTCAAGAAAAAAAAATGCAACAATATTAAGCTACGTGTTCTTCGTGTTTAGAGTATCCTGACAGTAACATTTGAAGTTGCTGGGAGTCTTTCAGAGGATATCTTGAATGTCTTCATCCAGGTTAGCACTCATCACAAACATTAACAGTGACAAATCACTCATGTTGAAGGTGGTGAATCTCTGATGGCTATAACGATGTTTTCAAACCAAAGTATGCAATCTAATCACAATGGAAAGGTTTTACAAGCGATTGTTCCTTTTCTAGGATCTCCTATGGGAGAAAACATTCAAGAACAAAGCTGGGCTTCCAATGGATGTTATCCGTTTGAAGGTGAAACGCATCATTCAGCCTCCGTCAATTCTTTCAACAGGCTCCACTGTACATTTTACCATGTACCTTCAGTTTAATGCTAATCACTGATGCTAATCGAAAGTTTTAGACTAGAAACATTTAATTTGGCAACAGATCTTGAGATAGGATTCAGCCATTTGTGTTTCCAGTCACTCAAGGTGGTCCCTGAAGTAAATGAGCATGTGTGTTTGCCGTCCCAGGGGATAGTGTGCATCGCCGGACAACCCCATCAGGTGATGTTGCAGGGGGTCCACGAGCTGTACGAGCTGAACGAGATGCCGCAGTTGTGGGGCGAGGAGCCAAGGGTCAACCGCCTGGTCTTCATAGGTCAGCAGTGTACGCCTGAACGTGTGTGCATGCCTGAGTGCGTGTGAATGCCAGAGCGCGTGTGCATGCCCGAGCGCGTGTGAATGCCCGAACGCGTGTGCATGCCAGAGCGCGTGTGAATGCCAGAGGGTGTGTGCATGCCTGAGCGCGTGTGAATGCCAGAGCGCGTGTGAATGCCCGAGCGCGTGTGCATGCCTGAGCGCGTGTGAATGCCAGAGCGCGTGTGCATGCCAGAGCGCGTGTGCATGCCCGAGCGCGCGTGTGCATGCCCGAGCGCGCGTGTGCATGCCTGATCACGTGCGCGCAAAAGTATTCTGCCTAAGGTTACCTAACTCCGTAAAGCCTGACCAAACTTTGCATCCCTTTGTGTCTATAGGGAGAAACCTTGACCCAGAGGTCCTACTGGAACAGTTCATCACAACTGTACTGAAGGTGGGGGAAAGTACTTAGACAAGACCCCCCCTGCTGTTCCCTCGTCACAGTGAATTTTCCATATATACTCCTACCTACTGAACCTGGGAAATCCTCACTAACATATGTTAAGTTCCACTTCAGTTGACGAGAATTTCAAACCAATGTGGTAGTTACTGTTAACCATGACAACACTTCCCAGCACAGGCTCCTAACATACTATTCGGCGATATATGCCTCCGGGCCTGATTTCAGAGTTCCCCATCTCAGCTCTGGAACCAGAATCTTGTTTCTCATTAGACAGATCTGCAAGTGAAATGTCAAAATTCGCTGTGACAAAAAGGCTACAAAAGGCTTCTATGTCTGTCCCTTTGGGGGAACCATTAGAATTAGCCTTTTTAGATTCCAGCCAAAGAACCCTTTATTTCAAAGAACTGCTGGTTATCTCGCTCAAACTGGTTTTTCGTGACAGATCTATTGTACCATGAATGTTGACATAGTCTGTCCATGACAGGTGGACCACAACATGTATTACCATGAAAAATGGCCAAGCAAAAACATACAAAAAACTGAAAAGATGTCTTCTCTGGAAACCAAATATTTTTGACCAACCTGGTCCAATCCAATTCACCTGCTCCAGATATGTTGTCTACATGTATTTATGCAAAAACGTTTTCCATGCAATACATCCTTTTGCTTTATTGTATTTTTTTGCTAAATCTATTTTGACACCTTTTTTGTTTTAGGAATCTAAGTACCCAGCAATTGGTACAATTTGTCAAGATGTTAACAGGAAGATTTGATTGTGTGAGGGGACTTCACCATGTTAGTCATCCACCATGTTAGTCATCTGACACCCACCCCTCAATCAAGATAGAGAGAACTTGATAATGATGATATTTACTCTCATTTTCTCTTTAAATGATTTAAAACTTTGGAAACCCCTAACCTGTTATTCAGAGGTTTGCGGCAATTCACCATAATGCCGCTTTGTTTAAGATCTGTACATTATTGGTTTTGTACTGGCTTATATTTCAGAAGTGTGCACAGCACAATTTGGGCCTGCTGTAAATGTTTACATGCTTGACAAGATTGTGCTACATTATAGTGTTTTTATTTCTGATATGATATTCTGATTACATTATTAAAAATAAATATGAATTGTTAATCTACTGTTTGGTGGTTTATGATTTCTTTCATATTAATCAATTGACAAAAAGTAGAATATTAAATTTATAATCCCTTGATATTTAATCATTTTGAACCAGATATTTTAATAAACTTTTAAACTCTAGGGTTGTAGTCTGCACTGATATAAGTAAATCCAATGATGTATTCATGGGGGAGGCTGAATTGAGTGGTATTAGGGTGGCAACCCTATTTATTATTAAGAAATATCCTATAACAGGCTCGCTCACGCATTTGAGAAATGTTATTTTCGGGTTCAAGTGAAATAAAATAAAAACATTTTGGCCTGTACAATTTGATGTTATGTGTTAAGTCATCCTTGATAAATGTTCAAATTTATACCAAAGACTTGTCGATTTCTAACTCAGTTTAATTACTGATATTAGCTCGTAGTTAGGTCGTTGGTAGGCAATTCTACAATGCGTGTCCCTTGTGGTGAACACACACACACACATATCAAGGTTAGGAAATGGGTGGAGTATTCCCAACTTTACATATGCAATTGAGATGGAGTTTCTGAGGACAATTTTAACACATCCTCGCACAGCGCCGCGGTTTGCTTTAAAGATGGTTGTGGGCGGCCACTCACTCCGACCATAAATCCTAACCATGTCCCATTGCCCTAAGCTCATGGTGCAGCTGTATTCCGATTCTGATGCTGATCGGCTCGTTAAGTTACCTCTATAGCCGCTTTTCTCTCGGCCATGGGGAGCCGTCCCACGGCCATTTCCACGGTCACACCACCTGCGGGCATCCCGAGGTGGCAAACTAAACGAAACTACAGGGGTCTGAGGGGGGTAAAACGCTGCATTTCTTATCGGGGTTTAGGCGTGGTGTTTAAACTTCCCATCGCATCCCCGCCTCCAGCCGCGCTACTGTACTGCTCTATTCTATGCCCCGCGGAGGTCCTGCATTGCTTTTAATAGGCCTAATTGAACAGGAAATGTTCCATGGTTCAAAGTGAAGCATACCTACTTAGTGTCGTCGGCCTAATGTTGACCTGTGAATAAAGCTACCCACACTGCCAATAAATTAAGATTATAAAGTTGAGTGAACTACATTCACCTGAAGATTGGTCTACGATATACAGCATAGTTCTATTTAATTTTTTATTAATGTGTATACGTGTAATATCTAGAGAAAGACTTAGATCAACGGAACTGCATATATGTAAAGTATCTGTCTTGAAACACCATTTAACTGTGTTCCATTTCTTTCAAATAAATAGCATATTTAAATAAACGTAAACATGTTATAGTTATATTAAATTGTTCGTTCAGAAGTTTGTTTCCATTAACGTTGAGGTGTCTGCATACTGGAGCAATTAGCATCTGGATTCTTCTCCGCATTAGCTTTCCCCTAGCAGCCCTGACACCCCGCGGCGAGGGTCTACTCTGATAGGTCTGGGTTTGAAAAACACTGGGTTGAGGGAGGGGGTGCAGCAGCCTACCACTAATAAAAAACCCAAACTCCCACGGTCAACACAAACTGGCTGACCATTAGCAGGGGAACTGTAAAAGGCCGAGCAAGTCACATATCATTGTGCGCTTTTAGCTGTGGGTGACTGCGCTTTTACGCATATTAAGAATTAATGATACTTTGGTAAGAGTTGGGCTTTTACGCGTGTGTGGACATTGAGGAGTGAGCAATGACCCTATCCAAGGAGTATGAAGCGTCCCAGCAAACTGGCTTGCATCTGGACGAAGATGAGGTAGACATAGTTGGAGAAGACGAGGTTCTCCATGACCAGCAGCTTCTTTACCGGACCGAGCACACAACAGAGACTATATCCGCCGAGTCCAGCGTCGAACTTGACTGCTCTGAGTTCGATTCGTGCGGGGAAAGCGAGAACAGTTTCTGTACAGACGCACCGTCAGTGGGAAGACCGCACGGCGCTGTAAAGCCACCTTACTCCTACATCGCTCTCATCACCATGGCGATCCTGCAGAGTCCTCTAAAGAAACTGACTCTTAGTGGCATCTGCGACTTCATCAGCAACAAATTTCCTTACTACCGGGAGAAGTTTCCGGCATGGCAGAATTCCATCAGGCACAACCTGTCACTTAACGACTGCTTTATCAAGATACCGAGGGAGCCTGGAAATCCAGGAAAAGGCAACTACTGGTCTCTTGACCCCGCATCCGAAGACATGTTTGACAACGGCAGTTTTCTCAGGCGTAGAAAGCGGTTTAAAAGAAACCAGCCGGAGTATGTGAAAGATGGACTTATGTTTTACCCTAATTTAAGTTGTTATCAGTTTTACGAGCGACCTTACTGCGTCCGAAGCCAAGTGAGCGTGCCGGCTTCCCCTGTCCGTTACATGCCTGTTCAGGATGGACTCGTTATGCCACCTTACCCCTACTACCAGTATCCCAATCTTAGCAGCGGCGGTAAGGCACACAAAGACTTCAGAATGCAGCTCTACGCATCCACACCAACCGAACAGAAACTTGCGCGCAACGCACAGACCAAATGTTCTTTTAGTATTGACAGCATTATGAGTAAATCCTGTCCTTCTAGACCACAGAAACCAAATCAAGGAAACCCTAACCCGCGTTGTTCTATAGACTATGGTCATCTCCTTACGGGCCCTGGTTGTTTGGTTCCGAGCTTACTTCAAGCGCCTAGGACTCAGTTTTGCCCAAACGCAATGTCAAGCGTAGCCCCTTCAATTACAGAGTGTGTCCCAATGTCGTACACTCGTTGTTGAACTGTTTGTTAAATATTTAGAAAGAAATCTGTGTTTGTATAAAAGTGAAACATTGATAATTGTTGGTGGCACGTTTACGCATTTCTCAAATACATTATTTAAGATGCATGTTCATTCATTTTTGTTTGTCAAAAGTCAATGTAAATAAGACTAATATATTTGTTGAAAAAGGATGTAAATGTGAAAGTGAAAATGAAAATAGTAACACTTGCCATATGCTATTGTATTGTTTCTATGTTTAGATGTTTCTTTATTAACATAAAATAATAAATCATGTTGAACATATTAGACTACAGTCTACATTTTTCCTTGTCTTTACTTATTTCCTTCCTGACATTTATTTAAAAAGTGTTCATAACAAAAAATATTTATTGTGGGATAATGTAACTTACGCTAAGTATTAAAAGCCCAGAGTGCGCCGATTCTCTGATATGATTTTTTGTGGGTAATATAAGAAAGGAATAGCCTTTTAATCTAGTGTGAGCAAAGCAGTTTAACAGTGACCTAAGCATGGCGCACTAACGTATATAATTCCAGCATGTCTAAACAACATAATGCGTTGTGCTGATGGCTGATTTACTTTAAACAGCCGCCCCTCCGGTTGACAGCGGTTCTCTCTAGAATGCAAAATTATACACCATTCTATTACTCATTATGCGAAATGCCTTCAGATGTCACATAATTAGATGACCACAATCTATTTGTGGGAAAATTTCACATGATTTCTTTTAAATACTTTTATCTTATGAGCTTGACAAAACACGTTTTTTTATTCATTCGTTCTCTCTAGACTACCTTATTGGATAATGAGGTGTTTGTACAGTAAAATGGAATGCTAGTTAAAAATGCATTCAGGGATTTGTGGACACTCTAAAAAGTAGTGTTGTGAGTCAAAAAGGGTGTTCCATCATTTGTGTGCGAATTTGTGCCGGTTGTCGAATTTGGAATTTCATGGTCAACTGAGATTTTGATTCTACTTATAGATCATGGACATCTGAATAATACATAACATTCATTATATTTAGATCAACTTGGAATATTTGAAAATGTGTTCATTTGCAAATGTCTGAGGCTGCATCTGAGACTTTTTAGAGAAACATTTAGCCTATAGCAATATTGCTTTCTCCGCAGTCTGCCCAAAGCACACTGGCGTGACTAGCAACCACAGCAGGTGTGCAGAGCCCATTGGGCCAACAGCACCAATTTAACAATAATGCTTTATTCACTTTACAAACAAAGCCTTGAACACAGTAACAACTGTCACCCACGAAACATTGTTACCATCTCGGCAAGCTATTCACAACAAATGAAAACCTCCTATACAGGCAGCTCTCACCTGGCCACATTCGGCTGGCCTTGTTAGTGCACATTGGATGTCGGGCTGCAATAAGCAAGTTAAGCCACTAGGGATAGGAAACCATTAGCTTCTATTGGTTACTCTGTAACATGGCCTTGAATTTACATAACATTTTAAGCTTAAATGAACTTTCGTAGTGCCTTCCTGCATGCCTTCAGGACCGGTTCTAGACATAAGCAACGTAAGCGGGGCCCCATCTGCTAGGAAGCCCCCTGACCACTAGTGGATAGAGGGCCCCAAATCATATTTCGCTTAGGGCCCCTAAATGGCTAGAGCCAGCACTGATTGTGTCAGATGACCAGGCGTTAACAATCACCAAATCTCAACTCAATTGAGATGGTTTGGGATTTGTTGGACTGTAGAGTGAAGGAAAAGCAGCCAACAAGTGCTGAGCCTATGTAGGAACTTTTTCAAGACTGTGCAAAAAGCCTTTCAAGTGACTTCCTAATGGTGATAGTTGAGAGAATGCTAAGAGTGTGCAAAGCCATAACCCTGGCTTAGGGTGGCTATTTTGAAGAATCTAAAATATAAATGTTTTTTTTAAAAAAAATTTTTAGGTTATTGCATTCCATAAGTGTACATTCATAGTTTCACTATTAACTCAGTTTCGATGGACGGTGTGCAGAGTGGTTGTTCAAGAATATTACATCCATTTAGTCATCTATGAATTTTTCATTTATGCATCTGTATGAATAAATTTGATCAACTCTGCATGAATTGGCATCAAACGATCTCTATTATTTGTATGATTGATCTATCAATCTATGAAATGATCATCTGTCTATCTAATGGTCATCTATCTACCTCTATGAATTCATAGTTATCTGTCTATCTCAATCAATTTGTAATCTATCTTTATGAACTGGTCATCTACCTAGCTTTATGAACCAATGATCTATCTATCTCTATGAATTCATGAAAATAGATTACTTATTCCAATAGCAATTTATGTCAATGAATTGTTCATCTATCCATTAGTCATCTATGTATCTTTATGGATTCAGAGATAGATGCATGACTTAATCACATAGAAATCTATCACATAGAAATCTATCATCAATCTATCTATTAGAAATCTATATATATATAACCAAATCTATCTCTATGAATTGGTAATCTATCTGTGTGATCTATGTGGTAATCTATCTATGTGATTCAATGTTTAATCTGTCTGTGGTTTTATCATGAAAAATGTAGCTTAGGACTCCCAAAAGACTAGAGCTGGCACTGCTGGCCTTGTCTGGTGTTTCCTATTTAGATGTGCTGCCAAATGCCTCCTGAGTAGGCTATTATGATTCTGATGACAAAGTTTAGCCAACGTAGTGGTTATTCTTATATTATTAAAAGCAATTCACAAATGTAATTTAATATTATTGCTGAAATGCATTTTTCAAATGGTCTTTCTGAAATAGAAGTTTGATATGTGGTATATAGGGGTCATCAACATTAAGATAAATCAAGAACATTGTTTGGGTAAGCGTTAACAGAACTTTTAAAAGTGAAATTGTCCCAGTCCTGTCCTAACAGTTACATTTAAAAATCCGTTGAAAACTAATTTCAACCAGCTGAAGGTTTATGCAATGCTGCCACCGTGTGGCCAATGTTTGAGTCAAGCAAAATATTAGATCTAGGTCTTTAAGTAGGCTACGTATGGAAATATTTCCTCCAATTACAGGATCAATAATTGTTTAAAACTTTTAAACAATGCACACTTAAAAGAAAAGTTGATGCGAATGTTGCGATGTCCACCAGTTAATGCATCTGTGTTAACAAGCACGCGCCCCTATCATTCTGTCAGACGCGAGTATACTACACATCGGTACACTCTTTTTACGATTTATTTGAATAGTTAATGTGTAAAGAGAGTGGATTTCGTGTTTATAATTCATTATAAAGTTAGATATGAAAAAGAACGGTTGTGTTACATTTTAGCTTGAAATATAATATTGTCTGTGAAAGTTGGAGGAATGGTTTGTTATGCCTAGGCAATACCCTACAGTGCACACTCCGTGCGGCCCCATCCCTGGTACGCATAGCCTAACTAAATTTTCATTGATCGAGTCGGATGCTTTTAAGGTCGCCAATTGACATTGCTTTGATTATAACGGATCAGAAAGTATCGTTAGACACAAGCAGCGTCCAGTTACATTCCCCGCCCGACACAATTCTCCCCGAACACTGTGCTATTTTTGGACCTAGGCGCAGCTGATTGTAGGAGCTTTGGCCCTCCTTGATTTTGGCAGGCGTCTGTCCTTGTGGAGAGTTGGGTTTATTTGGAAAACAGGGAGTTGTCAGGCGGAAGAGAAAACTTGGCTTAGCATTTCGATACATTAGACTACGTTAACAACTAAAATCCCTTACTTTAAGTGTACTGCATGCATCTGTTGAAGACAACAAGACAACCTACAGAATAACTAACTAGCCTATTTCAAAACGAGCTAACTATGCAAAACATGTGTTGACGCGAACTTTTCATCATTGCCATCCCCCTGGAAAAGCGCTGAAGTGCTTTCATTGCGAGATTGCATTTCTTCCCATCTAAAGTGTTACTTCTGGATGACTAGCGTGGACATCACTGGACATTACGACTGGCAAACGGATCGTATCTTAGCAAATATTCGGCGCATTCCCTCTATCCACACGACAGTAAGGCTAGGAGTCTGACCGTGTTATTTTTGTGAAGTACATACTCGTGTAGCCAGCAGACGCGTCCCTCCCGGTGGGTTCTTGTTTGGAGGATGGAGACGAACCCCATTCCCGTGGTAACGGTGCAAACGAGCCCGTTTGATGACCAGCGGCCTGGTACCAACGGACTTAGACGAAAGACAGCGGTGTTCGAGGGCAAGAAGAACTATTTGCAGAACTACATTCAAAGCGTGCTGTCGTCCATTGACCTGAGGGACAGGCAGGGATGTACAATGGTGGTGGGTAGTGACGGACGCTACTTCAGCCGAGCCGCCACCGAAGTTATTGTGCAGATGGCCGCGGCCAATGGGGTAAGACATTTCATGACAGAAAGTTTAGAGTTGTTCATAGTTATGATGGTGGTGATTAGGATGATGATTATGCTCAATGATTTACCAAGTAAATCCCCCAAATGTCTCTGCGTTGTATTGGCAATAGGCTACACGGGCCATTATTCACACCCGAAATCTGACGCGTTGTGTGTGCGCGCGCGTGCGTGTACGTGCTTGCGTACCAAAGCGGTTTACGCAGAGCTCTTGGAAGGGGCGGTATTCTCAGACCTTTGTAATAGCCTATCACGCTTGGTTATATGCCAAATTAAAATCTGAGGGAGATGGGTATTTTTTCTGCTGGCCTAGCCAAATGTCTTCTTGCTTGTCCGGCCTTATCAGCTGTTCCATCACTCCCTTCATTTCCTGCCGCACATCACCGTCCGTTGCCTTCTTGGAGGGACGTTTGAGGATATTCAAACTCACAGGGTATACGCCTTGGGAAGGCATCGGTTATTTAGTGGAATGCTGGATGTACCATATATAAGGATTACAGGTCTATAATATATGTTATGACAGGTCACAGCAGCTGTGAAATGTGCCACCAATGTGTCCTTTTCGACAAGTGTCTGGGATGGATATAAAATGCTCTTTCGGGAAGTATGTTATCAATAACAGTCCTGATGTTCTGTTTTCTTTAACACAGTCATGTTTTTCTCTCTCTGAATCCTGAAATAAAGGGACGCACCAACGTCATAATGAATTCCTCATTAATGAGGAAGCATATTACAAATACTTGAGATTGTAGCCAAGAGATGGAACATGAGATGCCGATGGCAGTCTAAAATCAGAAATAAGAAAGTGCTTTATTGTCAGGTATGTTTCACAATAGGTGTTTTGGCCTGTTTGTTCTGGCTCGTTAATGCAACAATTTATACAAAGGAAATAAAAACAGTACACTGAGCAATGTGTGTGTATGTGGGGAGGGGTTATAGATTTCACCAGTTAAGGGTTGTGTGTGTATGTGGGGAGGGTTTTTTACTTTTTTCCAGTTGAGGGTTGTGTGTGTATGTGGGGGGGGGTTATAGATTTGTCCAGTTGAGGGTTGTGTGTGTATGTGGGGAGGGGTTATTCATTTGTCCAGTTGAGGGTTGTGTGTGTGTGTATGTGGGGAGGGGTTATAGACAGTTTGGTTCCAGGGGCATGTTCATTAGGCCTACTGCTGTTGAAACAACTGTTCTCAGAGGTTTTGGTTCTGATAGACCTCAACCTTCTGCCAGAGAGGAGCCTTCTGAATAGTCCAAATGTACCCTAAACTCAAGTCCAACAGTTGTAATCACTTGAAGCACATTCCAATTATGAGGTTTGAATTAAACCATTATATCGGTATTTTGATAGGAACCCGCAACTCGTCTTGGGGACTACACAACCCATAAACCAATGCATCACAGAGAACATTAATTTAGAAAACAGCTCACTGTCAGAGCTATATAGCATTTCAATAAGCTACATGCCTACCAATGATTGTTCAGTTAAAGTAAAATAATTGTATAGGAAGATTGTTCTCAAAATGAGATTTATTTAGCTAATGTTCCTCCAACTCTCTGTCTGTATGTCTGTCAGATCGGCCGTCTTGTGATTGGCCACAATGGTCTCCTCTCCACCCCTGCTGTGTCCTGCATCATCAGGAAGATCAAAGCCATTGGTGGAATAATCCTAACAGCCAGTCATAACCCAGGGGGCCCTGGGGGAGATTTTGGAGTCAAATTCAATGTGGCCAATGGAGGTGAGGTGCATATTTGACTGATTGCTGTCAATCAATAGAGTGATTGGTGTCTCCTATGGTGGTTTCCTTTCTGCTGGTGTTTCTGCTCGCTCTTCCTGGCTTAAGCCCAGGTTATTGAATTTAATTTATTGCAAGGATAGCCCCTTGAGATGCAGCATCTCATTTTGGAGAGGGTCCTATAAGGATGAGTATCAACAATAAGTTGTTTTTGGAAAATTTGCGATTTGTGTATTTGTTATAAGTGCCATAATTTACAATTACATGATTTATTAACTGAGGTGTGAAAGTTGATACCGTAGCAGTGATTTATGATACTAACTGATTCATTTCAGAACATAATAAACAGTCAAATCAATCTGATCCTGGATGGCAGAAAAGAGTGTCAGTCTCTTTCTGTACCTGAAAAAAAACTTTAGAAAAAGGGATTATTGTGGAATCTCAGTCATCTTCCAGTCATATAAATAGAGCAGGGGAATGGCCTTCTTCATCCCTCGTGTCTCATACTTCATGTATCATCCCTCATATCTCACACTTGTCGTCTCTGTGAGCCTGCGGACTGGGGCTGTCAAAGAGGGCTCTACACAAAGTCTCCTTTGTTGGTGTCTACTGTACATGGCCAAGTAGCTGCTGAAAATCCCTCACGTTGTTCTGTAGACAGCAGATTTAAATGTTCCTTAAGCATTATGTAATCACTCCTCTTCTTGGAGAAACTCGTTATCTAACTTCCTGTGACTACCCAACAGTTCAATACATATTATTAGCCTGCCTCAGAAGAATGGGTTATTGTGTACAAAACAACCAAAGGGATATCCATAGTAATCATGTACCCCCCAACAGGCCCATCCCCAGACACGGTCATGGAGAAGATTGCCCAGGTGAGTAGGACCCTGGAAGAGTACGCCATCTGTCCCGACCTCCGCATTGACCTGGGCAGGCTGGGACGCCATGACTTTGACCTGGAAAACAAGTTCAAACCCTTCAGAGGTACTCGACGCGTACACTACAAAAACAAGAATCACACACATCGGCCTGGCGTGAAACTCGCCAATGCTTTCAGGCGGATGGCATACAGGAACGCGATAAACTGAGACTCTCATCTGCTGTTTGTTCGCAGTTGAGATAGTTGACTCAGTGGAGGTCTACCTAAACCTGCTGAAAACCATCTTTGACTTCAGTTCCATCAAGAGCCTTCTGACTGGACCAGAGCAGCTGAAGATACGCATCGATGCCATGAACGGCGGTAGGGCTGCAGTCACACAGACAGTACTGGACCTGGTGATCTGTGCTGTATTCTGTCGTATTGTAATGTAGCTCATTTTATTGTTTTGTCAGTGATGGGTCCGTATGTGCGTCGTGTCCTGTGCGACGAACTGGGGGCGCCGGCTAACTCTGCTGTCAACTGTGTCCCCATGGAAGATTTTGGGGGACGGCCTCCAGAGCCCAACCTCACGTATGCAGCTTCATTGGTCAATGCCATGAAGGGTGGAGACTTTGGTTTCGGCGCTGCATTCGATGCTGACGGGGTAAGGCATCTCCAACCCGAGAGGAGGATAAAGTGGATATAAAAAGTCTACACACTCCTGTTAAAATGCCAGGTTTTTGTGATGTAAAAGAATTAAACAAAGATATAGCATGTCAGAACTTTATCCACTTTTAATGTGACCTATTAAGTGAACAACTCAATTGAAAAACAAACTGAAAACCTAGAGGGTGGGAAATTAACAATAAAAACCTTACAATAACCTGGTTAAGTGTGCACATCCTCTTATAACTGGGGATGTAGCTGTGTTCAGAATTAACCAATCAAATTCAAACTCCAAAGCATTAGATATACCATGGAAAACAGTGAAGACGGTCATCATCAAGTGAAGAAAATATGGCACAACCGACACATTACCAAGAACTGGTCACTCTGGTCACTCCAAAATTGTTGAAAATAAAAGAAGTGAACTGGTCAGGGAGGCTTCCAAGAGGCCTACAGCAACATTAAAGGACCTGCAGGAATTTCTGGAAAGTACTGGCTTTGCGCTACATTACAACAATCTCTCATATTCTTCATATGAATGGGCTTTGGGGTTGGGTGGCAAGACGGAAGCAATTTCTTACAAAGAAAAACTTCTAAGCCCAGCTGACATTGGCAAAAACAAACATCAAGTCCCCCAAAAGCACGTGGGAAAATGTGTTATGGTCTGATGAAAGCAAAGTTGAACTTATGGCCATAATTCCAAAAGGTGTCTTTGGTGCAAAACAACACTGCACATAACACAAAGAACACCATACTCACAGTGAAGCATGGTGGTGGCAGCATCATGCTTTGGGGCTGTTTTTCTTCAGCTGGAGCCGGGGCCTTAGTCAGGATGGAGGGAGTTATGAACAGTTCCAAATACCAGGCAATTTTGGCACAAAACCTTCAGGCATCCGTTTGAAAGCTGAAGATGAAGTTCGCCTTTCAATATGACAACAACCCAAAGCACACATCCAAATCCACAAAAGCATGGCTTCATCAGAAGAAGATTAACGTTTTGCCCAGCCAGAGGCCAGACCTGAATCCAATAAAACATCTGTGAAGTGATCTGAAGAGGGCTGTGCACAGGAGATGTCCTTGCAATCTGACATATTTGGAGAGCTTTTGCAAAGAAGAATGGGCAAACATTGCCATGTCAAGATGTGCCATGCTAATAGACTCCTCCCCAAAAAGACTGAGTGCTGTAATAAAATGAAAAGGTGCTTCAACAAAGTATTAGTTTAAGGATGTGCACACTTAAGCAACCAGTTTATTGTGAGTTTTTATCTTTTTTTCAAAGATTTCAGTCTGTTTTTCTATTGAATGGTTCACATTATAGGTCACATTAAAGGTGGAGAAAGTTCTGACATGACTTATCTTTGTCTCATTTTTTAACATCACAAAAACCTGGCATTTTAACAGGGGTGTGTAGACTTTTCATATCCACTGTATATAATGTAAACTACCACAGTTCACATTTAGGGAAGCAGATGAGGAGGCTATATAATGTAAACCACCACAGTAGACATTCAGGGAAGCAGATGAGGAGGATATATAAATTAAACCACCCCAGTTCACATTCAGGGAAGCAGATGAGGAGGATATATAACTGAAACCACCACAGTTCACATTCAGGGAAGCAGATGAGGAGGATATATAACTTAAACCACCACAGTTCACATACAGGGAAGCAGATGAGGAGGATATATAACTATCACAATTCACATTCAGGGAAGTAGATGAGCATATTTGGTTCAGCTTAAATGGGGGGAGTTTACACATTTAGGACTATTCCGTTGGTTCCTTGACTGCAAACCAACTCAAGTGAAGTGTCTAAGAGAAACGGTGGTACATATATGGCCCACAGTCAACTATCTGGTGGGAACGCATTACAGCCTTTGTTTATTTTCATGTGTATTTATTTGCAGGTCAGTGACAGGATGTTAGACATTTGGACCAACTAACATAATAAACATAATCTTCTTTGACACAGTAATTTATACCAGTGCCCCGCTAATGCGCTTAGCTTCATTAGCTGGCCTAGCATCACCAGAATGAAGCCACTGGATCCCCTTGGCATTGTCTTAGTAAGAAGTCTGTGTACCGTACATTTGAAGTCATTGGGAGTAGCCTAAGAGTTTTTAGGCATAAAAATACATTCCTGACCACATTCCCAACAACCGTTTTTCAGGGGAAAAGGAAATTAGGCTGAAGATACTGTATATCTGAAAACCGGGTGTTTCCAGTTTTGGCCAATGGTTCTAAGGTTGAGTTGGGAGAAATGCAAATGGTTGATCGACTGGTAGGACGTGACAGAGTTTCAGGCAACATTTCTCCTTAATATCTTCAAATTGTTGTAGGATTGGAAAATATGTTTGTCTGCCCTGTTTATTTCATTGTGGATTGATGAAGTGTTTTCTGGTGTTTGTATTTGCAGGACAGGTATATGATCCTGGGTGAGAATGGTTTCTTTGTGAACCCGTCCGACTCCTTGGCTGTCATGGCTGCCAACCTTTCCTGTATCCCATACTTCAGACAGATGGGAGTTAAAGGCTTTGCTAGGAGTATGGCTACCAGCACTGCCATCGACAGGTGAGTCACATATACACACGGACATCTCTATTCCCTTTTTGGCTTTGGGTTTAAATGGACCACTGTAGTCAGTTATGGATATAGGCTTGGGGCTTCTAGGTATGGCATTACATGGGTTGTTACTGACCCACTGCTCATCAGCTTTGCCTCATCTTTCTATGCCCTCCTTTCTCTGTGTCTCGCTCTCTGTCTTTCTCTTTGTTTTTCTCAATTCAGTTCAATAGGTGCCTTTTTGGCGTTCATGGATGGGTGCCAATATAGCCGAAGCGAACATGTTTAGGCAAATAAAATGACCCAGTAAAACAACAGCAACAGTAAATGAACTAATGTGGAACATTTTCAGTTTATGTTTTTTGGATAGAGATTTTGATTTGTTTGAGTTTTGTTATTTATGGTCTAGTGGTTAAATGTAGCCAGTGTTTCTGGGCCAACTGTTCTAAAAGGTCACTGTCTGCATTTCTCTGTTTGTATAAGAATGCCTTGTGATAATAATATGGATCACAGTGTGTTATGTGAGTCCAAAATATAGTGTCTCTCTATCTCTCTCTCTATTCCTCTCTATATACCTTTCTCTCTGTCTCTCTTTCTCTCTGTCTATTTCCTGCCCTGGTCCATTCTCTGAAAATGGTGGACGCCTCAGAGTGGAGAATCACCCTCTATGAATAACTTAGTGTTCTCACACACACAGAGACATACAAAGACACCCACACAGCATTCGTTGCCTATAAATACTGCTCAGGGCCCACACACTAAGACCTGTTACATAAAGCTGTCCCAGACCAGGGGTGAATGAGACGATTTGATCAAGTGGTCAGTAATATACATTAACCATCACTGTGTGTGTGTGCGCGTCACAGTCTCCTGACAGACAGACACACACTCTTGTGTCATACAGCACTGCCAGGTAATCCACCACCAATCAATACAAACACCCTCATGAATAAATCACATGACTCACACATATCTCACACTGTTGAAGGACTGTTTTGTACCATGGTCAGCATATCGCTATGGTCTCTTAGTGTGTAATTTAGTTAGTTACTGTTGAATTGTAACATGATGACTGGTAACTGTGAGTTGAAACATAGTGACTGGCTCTGTAGAGTTGTAACATGGTGACTGGTACTGTGGAGTTGTAACATGATGACTGGTTTGGTAAAGTTGTTACATGGTGACTGGTACTGTAGAGTTGTAACATGGTGACTGGTACTGTGGAGTTGTTACATGGTGACTGGTACTGTAGAGTTACAACATGGTGACTAGTACTGTAGAGTTGTCACATGGTGGCTGGTGCTGTAGAGTTGTAACATGGTGACTGGTGCTGTTGAATATTAAAATGGTGACAACTGTTCTATTATCACATAATTGTCTTCCCCCTGAGAAATGTTTACAGAGCATGGTGGAACCAAACATAAACCTTGTTGATGAGGTTTATTGAGCTTGGTAAGAATCAGCCATGCGGTGAAACTGGGAAAATAACATTGCAGTGAAAAAGTGAAATACAAAATGGAATCTTGGAACCCAGAAGCCATCGGTCCTTGTCACCGATAGGTTATTGCAGAAGACTTTAACACCACATTCCATTTCTATCAGCTAAAAACAGTATAATCGTCTCCAGTGGGCATGCATGGAGCAACAACACTGGAAAATTGAGAAATGGAAAAACACTGTCTGGTCGGATGAATATCAGTGTACTTCAGTAGCCTGTACAGATCCCGACTCGGCAGAGCATCTTTGAGATGGAACGAGCTGTTAACAGCATGAATGTACCACCCGCTGCAGCAAATGTGTGATGTCATCACATCAGCAAGGACCAACTTCCCTGTGGAATTCTTCCAACACCTTGTGGAATCCATCAGCTGAAGAATACTGGCTGTACTGGAGGCAAAGGATGTCAGACTCGATACTAAATGGATGTACTTAATATTCTGGCCTGTGTACATAATTCCTATTAATTGTACATAATTCCATTTATTGTAAATAATGCTTTAAAAAAATCCAGTCAGTATTTACTCTCAGTTTGAGCCCTGAGGTCGAAACAGCGGAGATAAATGAGAGGATGTGTGTTGTGTTGCAGGACATTGGGGACAATTGGAGAGCAAGTAGCCGACAGAGAGGCGCTAAATCTTTCACCTCTGAATGTCAGGGACGCGTGTGTGTGGATGCGATTAGCGTATATGAATGTGTGGGACTTTGAGAGTGTGTGTAAGTGTGTGCGAGGCCCGGTGTTGTTGCAGCAAGGACATGGAAGGTGGGAGAGGAAACATCTGCCTCTCCTTTGGCCACACCAAAAGGGGAGGAGGAGGAGGCGGGTGGAGAGGTCAGACTGAGTCATTGTTTTGCCTTTTATGAACAACAAAACTTCAATACCGTGTCAGTTATATCTCACTGAGGCCAATGTACTGGCCTCCATTCGGGGCTATGAGAACCTCAACTAACACCAATCAATCAATCAATCAAATTTATTTTATAAAGCCCTTTTTACATCAGCAGTTGTCACGAAGTGCTTTCACAAAACACCTGGCCTTAAACCCCAGGGAGCAAACAACAGTAGTGATGAACTTCAGTGGCTAGGAAAAACTCCCTAAGATAGCCGAAAATTAGGAAGAAACCTAGAGAGGAACCAGGCTTCGAGGGGTGACCAGTCCTCTTCGGGCTGTGCCGGGTAAACATATTAAGAGTCCAAATTGTAATAGTTCGATGCATGTGGGCTGAGCCAAGAGTCTATTTAAACCTAGTCCAGATCGGAGGCATGACCAGATGGACGAGGACAGGGACAGACAGGGGGGAGGGGGGCTCAGCAGAGTGGCAGCTGAAATCATCAGGTATCGTCTTGATCCGCAACACAACCAGGAGGACTTTGGACAGGGACCGCAACGAGTCAAGCCTGGTACTCCCCAGGTGTGGGTTAAGACCCAATGTCCTCCTAAGTTTAAAATGACAGAAGACAGGGAAAATTTAGACCCTACTCCCCCATCACAATAATTTAGCACCGTAAGACATTGGGGCTGCGATAGAGGGATCCAGTGACACTGTGGCCCTATCCGGTGGAGGGCCCGTTCACACTAGATGACACCAGTTGACACCAGTCACACTAGATGACACCAGTTGACACCAGTCACACAAGATGACACCAGTTGACACCAGTTGACACCAGTTACAATAGATGACACCAGTTGACACCCACCAGTTGACACCAGTAAAAAGTAGATGTGGTAGAGTTACGAAGCAACATTTGAAGACCTGAAGTTCATTTGTGTGTTTGCAGGGGTCTTTGTGTGCACACTTGTAGGTACATGCATTCGGGTGTTCATCTGCATCTGTATCTGATTTGTAAGCTTAGAAAGTGAGGCCTGCTTGCCAGTGAGACACTGCTGAGCCAAGCACCTGTTTTAAATCCCCCCAGTCCTTCTCCGTTCCCTGAATCCTGAAGAAGGAAACAGAGCAGGTACATCTGGATGACATTCAGGAGACCTAGATCCATCCTGTCCATGATGTCAGCTTAGCCATGCCATTCACAAGATACAGGATACGAGTGTTTGACTTCTCCCACACAGAGATGGTACCAGTATAAAAACACATTTGAAGGACATGGGAAATGCCACTGGACTGTATTTGCTACTAAGGCATACAGCTAGAGCTGATGGAGGGAGCTGTGTTAAAATGCAGAAGTCCTGGGTGGATCTGACTGACCCTAACACCCCATGGTTATACCCCCCCTCACGATGTCTCCACTAACACCGTAAGGTGTCCGGATAAGATTGTCAGCTTCTAATTATTTAAATATAACTTTAACACTCATCTGCTGACATCCCCTTCCTGACAGAGTTACGGGCACGCGGTTGTTCCTGCTGTGAATGGAGGGAGAGTGGGAGAAAGAAGGGAGGTGGGCGGAGAGATGGAGGAGGTAAAGAGGGAGAAAAAAGGAGGTGTTCATGCACTGGAAAGATTAAACAGTTTGATTGACTGTTGGAAATCTGCATATTTCTCCGATACATGGCCACATACTGTTTACCTCTCTCAGTCAACAACTTTATGGACAAACTGTTATCATACTGATAAAAAATATATACATTATGGTTATGAGCAGATGTATTTGACGATAAATCTTTGGGTTATTGAGAGGGTAATGATGAAGATAGCATCTGGTGTACAAGGTAGCCGTTCATTACTAGACTATGAAGCCATATCTGTGGGTTTTCTAAAGCTTTTGACTGCTGAATGTGGAGCTCATCTATGGGCTGAGTCATGCTGGTTTGAAAACACTGTGTTCACATATTTGCTGTTATTATCGACGTTCATTTGGTTACTTGCTATTTCCCAGCTGGGTTTAACCGATATTTCAGATCCCTTACGCATGTTTCGTCCCCATCAGAATCTGGTCGATGTGACATTCTACCTGCTACACCAGGAGAAAAAATATTTCATTTTGCCTCAATCTTTTTTTTTTTTTTTAAATATATCTTTATGCAAGGCATTCTTATGCTTTCTTTGATATGAAAGTGTGGAAAGACAGAGGAGTGGGCTGGACTCAAACCAACACTGCAACATAGTTTCTATGTGTTCCAGAGGAGTGGGTCGGACTCAAACCAACGCTGCAACATAGTTTCTATGCGTTCCAGAGGAGTGGGCCGGACTCAAACCAACTCTGCAACAGAGTTTCTATGTGTTCCAGAGGAAGGGTTCAGACTCAAACCAACGCTGCAACATAGATCCTATGTGATCCAGAGGAGTGGGCCGGACTCAAACCAACGCTGCAACATAGTTTCTATGTGTTCCAGAGGCAGTGACTTGGACCGGGGACCAACCTAGGCCATTGGAACATTCCAAATCAATGTTTCCCATCAATTCGGTTCAAGAAAAAGTGTTGAGTTGAGAATTTTACCTCAGCCATTCTTGCACTGCCATTAGATGACTGACGAGAGTAACATAGTCACTTGTTTTGTGTGTATCAGGTCGGAAGGGACTTAGAGCTTATGTCATGTTATGTCATGTTATGTTATGTTTTGTCAGGTTGTGGTCACGGCGCAGCTGTTGCTGGAATTAAAAGCACTAGGAAACCACCACATTTCCTCTGCTATCCAACATCCCACGAACGTTGCAGCAATATTCTGTGCGACCCGGTCCATGCCGGGTGCTTGTGTTGGCCACAGTCAGAGTTTCCGATTTCTTTTTGGAACGGCAGGCTTTGTGTTCCAGAGCTGTTCCCCCTGAGTTATAACCCCGGTGCTGACACCATTAGCAACAAAATTCCAGAAGTCCGACGTGTAAATCTAGTGATGTGTGTTCAGCGAGGTTTCCAACAGCAACAGTACATTATGTCAGTCCTCTGAAAAACCCATTTGTGAAGCCCTGTCTTATTTAAGAGTGGGGAGATGATGGTTGTCATCCATGCATTCGATTTAATGGACGTCATCTAATATCAGAGAGAAGACAATGTTGTAACTAATGTTCTCTTCCAAATATCCTCAATGACCAATTGTGTAGTTAATATGACCTCGTCTCACAGAGGGAGTTTAGGACGAGAAGAGAGAACAGCGTTTCTCTCTTCACCTGCGTGCTCTCCTCTCATGTTCCACTCTCTCTGCTCCTTTATCTCTAACTCTCCCTCTATCACACTCTCTCTCTACCCCCCTTTGATGTAATCAGTATCCCTTCCTCTGTAGGCTTCCCAAATATCTCTCTCTTTCCCTTCTTCTTTTCTCGCCCCTTCTGCATCCACCCCCCTCCTTTGCTCCTCTTTTTCCCTCTGTGACTGTGAGAGCACATGGACCATTCTCAAAACTAATATCAGCTGAAAGGTTAGCTGTCATTTTTTTCTTCTCCCTTATTAAATTATTGGATGAATAGATGGCGTATTGCAATGGCTGGCCAGGAGCCTGAAATGTCTCTTAGTAGTATGAAGTCTCACTTTGAAGCTAGAGAATGTGGGTCCTCATTTAAAGGGACAGGCTAGTGTGGATTATGTTCTCCAAAAGTGATTTGTGTGATCAACATGGTCTGTATGTGTATGGGAGTGTAAGATATGTAACTCATGTAATCAATGTGTGCTTGTGTGTGTGTGTGTGTGTGTGTGTGTGTGTGTGTGTGTGTGTGTGTGTGTAGGGTAGCCAAGGCCCTGAAGGTAGCGCTGTATGAGACTCCCACAGGCTGGAGGTTCTTTGGGAACCTAATGGATTCAGGAAGGTGCTCGGTCTGTGGAGAGGAGAGCTTTGGGACAAGTAAGTGTTACTGAATGTTTTCTCCTGTTTGACCTTTACCTTGATCCATGTACTACAGCACCATGTCGGCACTCTGTTCATCTTTCAGCAAAATCCAGTCTGCTTCTGGACCTTCCATGATACAGTAGAGAATATCATAACTAAACAAAGGGACCCGCCTCTTGTGGGAGTCTTCCAAGCATAGAAGATGTGTGAGGATATGTGTGTGTGTGTAAATATTCCCCATTCTTCTGCTATAAAAGGAGAGAGGAGCTCTGTGAATCACCAGAACCCACAGGCCTCTGCTGGCAGCTGCTCAGCCCACCATATCTCTCTCTCTCTTCTAATTCTCCAATTCATATATCTGTTTGTCTGTCTCTCTCTCGCATGCATTTCACCAGAAGCGCACGTTTCACCAGAAAGACATGTAAAGATGGAGAGACATGAGGTTGAAGTGAGCAGAAGAGCGAGGGATGAAAGGAGAGAAACAGAGAGCGTGGTTAAGGAGGTCATTAAGGGAAAGAATGAAGAGGGGGAATGTAGAGCGGGGAGGAAGAGGAGAGATGAATAGGACTGAATTCTGTGGAAGAGTTTGCTCTGCTCTGCCCTGCCCTTTTAAGGCCAAACGGCAAAAAGAAGCTCTGAGCAGACGTAAATCAAAACCATGTTTTATGTCTTTGGGTGGGTCTAAGTATCTATACATCCTGTACAGTTTTCTTCACAAATTCCTACATCAATTAATTTAAATATATTACATCATGAAGACTTAAGATCTCGTTAAAGAGCATAATAAAACCATTACATTGTTACTGCTCTTTACCTCAAATTGGCACAGAATAAAATTAATGGCTTTCAGCTAGATTATAGAAGGGTCAGAAAAAAGAACAGAATGATGATGCAGTCAGCGGAAGAAATTATCTTCTGGTTCTAAACTGATGACAGAGGAATTAGAGTTTGTTTTATGAGACCTTGTAAAGAGCTCCTCTGTGTGTGTGTGTGTGTGTGTGTGTGTATGTGTGTGTATGTGTGTGTGTGTGTGTGTGTGTGCGCACGGGAGTGCACACGATTTCAGAACAGAAATGTAGTTCAGTAAAATCCCCAAAACAGCATGTGGAGACAGCTGAGACACAGTCAAAATTACCAACTGTCAACTTTACCACAGCAAAGTCTGCACCTGTTAGTTTTCACAGTAAATAAAACATAGTACATGCAAAAGGGAAACAATCAGATCAAAACACATCACCTAAATAGATATTTTATTTTCTAACAGGTGTGAACTTTGCACTGTGGCTCACACTTAGATCTGTACCTTAGGGCATGTTTCAATTATGTTTGATTTTCCAAGACATTTCGAAGAAAACTCGAGACGCGAGCTCATTTTGTTGTGCACAGTTACAGATATCGATAGATCGAGACAGCACCTTCCAAAGTAGCGCGCGCCGCATGTTTGATAGAGCCCCTCATGGGTTTTGCAACTGTGAAGACAACTGTCAGAACCGTATCATGTTTCTGTGCGGTGCACACACGTATTGCTTGATTCTCTTGAAATTGATGGCCACATTCCTATGTGGTACGTCTCGAACATAGCGGTATAAAATTAAACGCTATGGAAATTATTATGCAAACTAAGATAATCCTGTCTACCATTTTATTCTCTGTCTCGTCATGTAATTAAGCTTTTGGTGATGAGTACCCCTGTTTAACAACAGAGCTCCTGTTAAAAGAGCTCCTGTTTATGAACACTTTCAGTGTGAGCTGAATGATCTCCCCACACAGAGACAAGCTGCTTTTTAGATGCCAGTCTCTCTTTGATAGCATTGGGTATGGTGTCATGTGGACTTTTATTCAAATACTACCCACTAAAACACTGACTCGATAGGAGTGACTGCAAAATTAGCAATAACATAAAACAAATGCATACACTTATCAACTCTGGCGCTCCTACAACCCCCTTGTTTCAACCTGAACTAAAGCATGTGTGTGTCAGTGATATAAACAAGCTACCAACAGGCTATGTTGCGAAAGACGTTGCTCCCTGTTCCTCCACTGGCGGCCTGTCGAATGACACCAGGCACCTACATAGACACTGGAGAGGAGAGGAATCAGAGTTGAACTTAGCAATGGGTCCTTGTCTGTTACAATTCCTATGAAATACACCTGTAGTCCGTTTCAGCCATGGAAAACTTGAGGGTCCGCTCAGGCCACATCTTAAAGGCGACCTATTCCTTACACGGTGCATTCGTATTGAGGAAAGCCCGTAGGACCCTGGTGTCCAGTTTAGGACCACATACGTAGGTAGACGCTTGTTATGGGTTAACGGTGTCCGGGCTAATTTGTCCGCCCTTGTCTCTCCCCAGGTTCAAACCACATCCGTGAGAAGGACGGCCTGTGGTCAGTGCTGGTGTGGCTGTCTATCATGGCTGCCAGAAAGCAGGGCGTAGAGATGATCGTCAAGGACCACTGGGCCAAGCTCGGACGCAATTACTTCTGCAGGTTGCTATAGTCCAAGCTGCAAACAACGAATTGATGAGCAATGTAAAGTCAGTGCAGAATGACATGCTACTCATCCCATAACCAGTGGCCTTGTATAGACTGTGACCCACCATTATAGAACGTAGTCCCCCGACCCCGCCCCGGATGAATCTGTTCTGGAGCCCCCATCAACCCCTGCTCCTATCTCTTATTTTAGCTGCATCCCTATGAGACACGGAGAGACTTGTCCCAAAACTGTTCCCATGCTCTGTCCAAATTCATAACTGTCGATATTCCCATGCAAATGTTTATAAACCTGAATTTTCTCAGTCTCAACACAGGCCGCTACGGCGAAGTCTGAGAAGATAAATTGAGTTTTATTTAAGGATATTCAATGTCTGTTAATGTCAAGGATCCGGCATTGTTTAAAAAAGCTCTAAAAGGAATTTCAGTTATCTTTTTCTTTTGTCTCCATTATTGTGGTTTCTTGGAGTGCTGCCACGTTTGTGCGTTTGTCTGTGCGTCCTTGTGTTCACACCTGTGTTTATGTTCCCAGATTTGACTACGATGGTGTGGACCCCAGAGTAGCCTTCTATCTGATGAGGGACCTGGAAGCAGTGATCACGGACAAGGCCTTCCCCAGCCAGAAGTTTGCTGTGGGCAGTAACGTCTACTGTGTGGAGCGCGCTGATAACTTTGAGTACATCGATCCTGTGGACGGAACTGTCGCCCGCAACCAGGTCAGGTCCAACTGACATACGACTCCAGGGGGAGAGAGAGAAGGAGAGGGGGAGGAGAGGAGAGTGCGAGTCCCGTGTAGCTCTGTCGGTAGAGAATTGCGCTTGCAACACCAGAGGTTGTTTCCCACAGGGGACCAGGTCGGAATTTTACACGATCGTTACTGGAAGTTGCTCAGGATAAGTGCATCAGCTAAATGAGAAGAAACAAAGAAAGCGGAGCAGAGTGGGTGGTTTTGTTGTCAAAGACAAGGCCAATATAAATATTTCCATATAATTTATTATGACTAAAACAAAATGGAAACTTTGTAAGAATTCACACATTCACACGGTTTCTTGAATGTGTCCGGCTCGTTAACTATCCCTGAAATGAGAGCTGGACCGTTAAGGAGCGTCGACAATTCCCAGAATGACGGCCGGAGGATTATCAGTTTTTTTGACCACCCAGTAGGCCGTGTATCCACACGGGGTTCCATGTTTGGGCATGGCTGTCTCTTATGCTCTACAGACAGTAAACACACGGACACACAGACACACACGCAGCAGAGCACTGCTTTGCTTCAGTACTGAAAGCCAGATGCAGGACAGCAAAAGCGGGTAAAGAGTTGCAATAGTGCTGAGATATATAACCGGTGGTGAGGAACAAACGCCTGCTGTTGATGTTGAACATACTTTCCTCTGCCCCCGCCTCTCAGGCGCTTGTCTAGCTGTGGGAGGGGACCCACTGGTCACAGATGACCTGTCTTTTTTTTTAGCAAACCTACAGTACACACATTTATGGCCGTAATGTCTGCGCCATTTGCTTTGCTGATGTTGAGTCATCAGAAGACTCTCAATGCTTTTAAGTGGGTCCCACTGACTAACGAGTGATGTTTTAGGTTGGCCTTTATTCTAATTGGTAGATTTGTTTCAGAGGTCTTTCAACATAACTGGTCCCAGCAGAAATAACTTTATTGTGATTGGTGGAAATTGAGTCTGCATCAGACTTTCTCACACCAGATGAGTGTTTTATACACCCAACTGTTGGGGAAAGTTACAAACACACAATTTACATTGCACTATCCTAATAAAAAACCTCAATAGATATTCTTTATTCTAAATCTTACATTTTCAAATCCTAAACCTCAACCACAACTATAGCCACACCTGTAACATCTATCACACACATAGTAGTAGTACTTTAGAATTATCTTATCCAGAATGGATTAGAGACCAGTAAGAATTTTTTGGCAAGCTCAAGTTCAAGCTCAAGGTGACATTTTGGTTACTTTTCTAACAATCTAATCACTTACCTGTCTGGTGCCTCTGCCTCTTAACACCACAACCTCTTGATCATCCCATCTGCCTCTAAACACCACAGACTTTTAATGACCCCCTCTACCTCTAAACACCATAGCCTTTAAATGACCCGCTCAACCTAAACACCTCTTTGGCCTAAGAGTATTTCACAAATTGTTTTAGCTCAAAAACCAGCTTCTAAATCTGGGAAATGTTAGGATTAGTCAAGAGGACTCCTAAGTCACTAAGACCAAGTCACAAACAATCCTAAAAGGGCTGCTGCCAGCAGTCCGCCTTGTAATCAGGTCGATGTTTTAGAAAAATGTAATGATACTGAGCTTTTAACAAGGTATCAGCATAGTTACAAGTGTATTATGGTCGTAGTAGAGCAGGTCATTGATGCAGTCACTTCACCAACAAACAGAAACAACCCAATAACATCAGAGATCATTGTTGGGACACAAATGCCGCTATGCAGCATGGATGAACTACATAAATCTCAATCATCTGTCAGTAAAATATTACATCAAACAATAAATGCCCTCGAGAATCCATATCGTCCGACAAATCATTCGGTTTCCTAATGATGTTCGCCAACTACAAAGAAGCAAAGACGACTTCATGGCCATAGCTGGACCACCCGGTGTAGTTGGTGTTATAGATGGGACACATAATTGCCCTAACTATTGCACCATCCTATGATAAATGTGCATTTCTTTATGAGCTGCCAGATATAACGGCTTAAAATAAACATTCAATGAAAAAAACATGCTAGTCGATATACTTGGTTTCATGTTTAATCAGTGACATCGGCCTATTCTTATTTGAATATCTTTATTTCAACATGGCAACATGACACATCCTTTATCAGACAACCACTGGGGGCATAGTAATTAGGCTTGTTCGTGGAGCACGACATCATCCGTAGCAACGGGGTCAACCCCGCCCTTTCTCTAAGCTTAAGACTCCTCCTCATTCCTTTGTAAAAGTTGGTCTTAGCAGCTTTGTGAATAGGTTTTAAGAGGAAACTCTTAGCTAGGAACTTTCAGTGCTGCTTAGGAGTCCTCCTAGTGGTAAGATAAAACGCTTTGTGAACACGGCCCCAGGTTTACTCGCTCACTGTGTCTGTCATCCTGTCCTCCCCACAACACTCAGTGGTAAGGTTCACTCAGATGACTCTGCTCTGTCCTGGAATGTGTGGAAACTCTCCTGGCGTCGGCACTTCTCAGCCCCGGCTCACACTACAAACTAATGACACATTTAAATCCTGCTGGTCATCCGTCGGTGTCGGGAGTGTTCGACTGCGAAGCATTATGCCCAGAGAGATGGAAGCGGGCGTGTGCGTGTGTGTGCGCGCGTGTGTGTGTTTAGTCAGTCACACTTCCAAACCTGGACCGTGTGACAGGAGAATCAGACTGGGGCCATCCTTCACTGTCACTGTGGTCCAGAGACACAGCGGTTCCAGCTAGTTAGTCACCCCCCCAGGCCCCCCCATAGTGGAGTCCGTTCCTGCTGCTTCCCCCCTGTTCATATTATTATAGGATACATTCCTTACGCAGACAGGGCTGGGTCAGCTGTCTCTCCTGTCTCTCCTGGCTGTTTGTCTGCATGTCTTTGAGAGGAAGGATGGTGTCAGCTGTCCAACACTTACAAACATATGTACACACACACACATACACACACGCACACACACACATTGCAGTATATACTCTTAAACACCTAATTCACAAACATTGACATGCTCTACGCACACACATAGAAAAAGAGAGTGGCTGTGGTGACAAGTGGCAGAAGAGAGGCTTTACAGAGCTATGCCTGGTTTAGCTCTGCAGCCGGCTACTGAATTCTACAGACTACATACACAACATACATCTGATGCTGACACACATACAAATACATTCACGCACGCACACACACATCCGCACACACTTTCAAACACACACAGACAGACAGAATTGCACTATGCACTTACCACTCACTCACACACACACACACACACACACGCACACACACGCAGCAAGAGCAGTGCTTTCATGATGCATATGACATGAGCGGCATCTAGTGGATGTTAGTTAATACTGTATACAACAGCACTGACTGTTTCATGTCCTCTGCTGTCGGTACAAAGTGTCTCACTGCTTCTAGTCTGTCTGTCTACCTGGCATGTCAGTCTGTAAAACAAACAGATAATCAATAGAACGTTTCTGCACTGTGAATACCTAGCCGGAAATCCCAAAGAGCAAGCAACCGTCTCTGACTACCTTCCTGACTTCCAATTTGTCAACAGGGTCTGCGGATTGTCTTCACGGATGCGTCCCGCTTGGTCTTCCGTCTGAGTGGGAGTGGGGGAAGGGCTGGGGCCACGATCCGGATCTATGCTGAGAGCTACGAGAAAGACCCCGAGAGACAGAACAGAGAAACACAGGTACGGAGTCCAGACTGGAGTCCACAATAATATAGGGACTGTTGCACTATAGTCGGGAAGGACCATTTAAAAACAAATTATAATATATGAAGGTAAGAATGTTAAGCCATCTTCAATGGTTGTTTCTCCTACTGACACAAAATCCTATGCATCCCTGTTGAAATCGATCCCAAAATAAAATGATAATGCAAATAAAAGTTTTATACCGCTTTTACTAACAACAATTTACTTTGTCTCTTACATTTTTCTTTTATAATTTCACTTTTAAATCACAAAAATGCTATCATTGACTCTAGCCATTATCTTGGCGGCTGTAGCTTCCAACAGTTTAAACAATTATAGCGTTAACAACCTAAAAACACGGGCCACCGCAATGAACACTAGTTTAGCACACAGATCAAATATGGAAGTATAGTTTTATGTAAAGTAAAACAGCATACCATCTTCTACCTCTGAAGTCTCTATGCATTGTCCCAAAGCCGACACTCCATTACCTTAGAGCAGCCATATGTGGCCACTGGAATGGTTTCATTACGTCGCTTTTGAAATGGCCTATTTTAAATGATTAGTTTGGAGCTAGGCTGCATTCCTAATGAACAGAAACATCTATGAATAGCCAGGGAGCCACAGGGGCTGCATCTGGCTCAAGAGCCAAGAGATGCCGACCCCAGCACTAGTGTGAGTCTTAAATCTCCAAATTATTCTTTACGGTATGAGTTTCCTGTTGTTCAGACAGTACCACGTGACCTACTGAAAACAAAATATTAACAATGATTCTTATTTTTTGGAGATCATAGTTCGATCAAGTTCAATCTTGTTGTCTAATGATTTAGTGTTTTTTTCCACTAGATCGGCCGCACATGTTAGTATCTGAGAATGATATTATAGTCTCACTAACGGGAGCCAGAAAACCGCTGCCATTAGATCTGCAGTGTTGTAATGTCATCTGTGTTAATTATCTCTATTACCATGACCGGTCATTCCCTGATCCTTCTCAACCACTGTAATGGAGTGTTAGAGATACTTGGTAAAGAACGCAAGCAAGGAAACCGCCGGGTTTCAGGGAAAACCACTAATCTGTTCCTTCCCCCCCGGGACCCTGATGCTGGAACGCATTTGCTGGGTTATTCGTAGATTCAATTCACTCATTATATTATGGTAAGACAATTCCAGTGCTTTAGACTAAGTGATGCTGACCATCATTAATGCCTTTCTGAAGGGACTGACCCAGGATTTCTTTTTTTCTTCTTTTTAGGCGAGCTGTTATTATTATTAAGCCTTGTATTTCCGGTCCTATCGATGCTAGGGACTAAGGGATATGTTAGGATCCAAAGAAATGAAAGGAGCAAAGTCCCCGTAGAAAGGTCTTTTGAATAACTATGCTTTCCAAGAGGTGTTGCATTTTCCTGAATCATTGGTCTTGAATCAAATCTATATATATTAAAAAAAGGTTCAACATTCCTCAACAAAATATCTCTCTTTCCCCTCTGTCTCTATCCCTACTAAATCCATTATTGTCATAATCGCAACCATAAATGTCTGAAAGATATTTTGACACAAAATGTCTACTGTGCACAGGGTTTGTGGGCTTGTGACATGTCTTTTTACTTATGTCCCAGGCCGTGCTGGGTCCCCTCATTGCCATTGCCCTGAAGATCTCTGACATCCACGAGAGGACAGGACACCGCGGCCCCAGCGTCATCACTTGAGCGTTGCCCCATCGCGCACGCGCATGCACGCACACGCGCACACACAAACACACACACAAACACACTCACGAGTGCTTACTTTCGACTAATCACAAAATGTTAACTTTTATGTAATCTGCAGAGAAAAGAAGCAAAGAAGGTATGGTTGATTAACAGACCTTCTTGACATAAGACCTCTTATGAATGTTTTCTTCTTCGGAAGAGCGGGTGCCTTCATATATAGGCCACTAAAGAAATTAGACGTCCAGTTGGTTTTATATCTTGTTTGTCTTTGCCTTTTCTAACGTTGTTTTTTATGTAGTCACATGCTGCATTTCACTTTTCAGGAGGTTTATGCCACGTGCACATACACAGTCTGCACACACCCACACGTTTTCAATCAGGCACCACAATGGAATTGAAAATGTACAAAATGTAGCTGGCAGAGCCCCCTATTCATTCAGGCTGAATGAAACCTCATTTAAATGACACAAGGATGTGGAGGATATCGTTTATACCAGGGAGAATTCCATGTTATGGTGAATTCCACTTTAGAACCATTCAGTTCAGATGAAAAGGCTCCTAGAGGCAGACGTATAGCACTACAAAGACAAGAGATGAACACAAAAAAAGAAAACGGAATGAAATTAAAATAAGTAAATCTCTTCAATGTTTTTCAATGGTGTATTAGGGGTTGGTATTTGGTTTACTTTCTGGATTGACTGGAATGTTTATTAAATTGAGTTAAACCCTGGCATTGTGTTAATGTTTCTCTGGACCTTTTATTTGCAGTAGGTTTGTTAATGTAGTCCCAAAAATGTATAGACATTTGTCTCTCATTTGGCATGATACTCTATCAACTGTGAAAAAAATAATTACCTTTAGCGATGAAGTCAATTAACAGTACTTCTTCTCTGATTTACTGTTAGTTTAACCCAGACAGGCAACCTGTTGAAACCGTCCACATGATCCTATTCTACAGGGATGCCACCACATGCAATTCTGCTTTTTATTAGGTAACCTGTTTTGCCTTTGTGATCAAAGTAAGCTATAGCTGTGTTTAATTTATGTTTTTTAACCAAATAAATCTCTTGTGTGTAATCTCTTTTACCTTTGTCTTTGCATTGCTATACAACTCTTCACCGTACATCCTAACTGTGCCAGGTTGGTTTGATTAAGAGTCTACCTGGTCAGTTTAACCATGAGCATAGGACATTTTGAAGTCAATCCAGTACTTTCGGTGGGCGTCAAAGTGTTGGTGCCATAATGGTTGTCTACCTACGTATAGGTCAGTTGCTACTGTCATACAGGACTGTCTAGTACATGTTTTCAGTGTGCCATACTGCAAAAGCACTAGAAGCCCAGAAAGAGTCGTGGCCCAGTGGGAACACTCCTGGCTGCAGGCACACACGTCTTCTTGCCGTAGACCAGGGTTCGAAGTCTGTCTTTACCTCTAGGTTTTTACCTTCCCTGTCTCCCTCCAATTCCTAATGGCAATGAAAGCCTTGCAAAAACCCAATGTTCAAACATGAGGATAATCCACCCATCTGTAAACATTCAGAGTTATTTCTTCAGGTTATGACCTTTATTCTACTCATTCATTTGCAATATGCTAGACTTGATTATCAATTTCAGATCTGTAATGAATGTACATAACGGAAATAAATGACACCACTAGTTGTCTTCTGCAGGACATCTTGTTATGGTTGTTTTGGTTTCTTATCTTTTCCATGTCATTTGATGTTTTATTGATGAGTTTGAATGTTGTTAAACCGATGTTATGAAACAAATATGCTTCATTTTTGCTCATAAATGTTCTTTGCTTACGTTATCTAACTTTACCAATTCTCTCTGGCTAAAGAATAAAGAACAAAATAAGAGTGCACTTCAGTTCCGTGTATAACCATTGATACTAACAAGTGGCTGATTGTATACAGATAACAATACTGCACTTGCAGTCACGTCCATCAGCGAGCAAACTAACAGGTCTGTCATGTGGATTTGTAATCCCAGAGACATCAATGTCTAGAATATGTGTCACACTTTGATCCACTAGCGCACAACCTGATTGCATAAGATACTACTGTTCGGCTGATGGACTGCTGCAGCTATACCTGTGATCTGCTCACTCCTGCAACCCAGATATTCACTGTGTGTCTGAGTAAAGATGTTTTTGTTCTCACATTACCTCAAGTCTTATTTTTATATTTAAAACATATTTAGGGTGCTAGATGACCTTAACCATTATGAATAGAGATCATCATGTATTGTTTCTAATACAGTCCCATCCTGTCCCTCCCCACCGAACCAGAGAAAAATCACAACATCTCTAACCATCCGTCTTCACCGGTCCATCTTTCATTGCATTTTAATAGCTCCCATTTATCCCCATTCACCAGGTGCATGCAACACCTTTTGATCTGACACAGCCATGTCTTGAATAGGTCAGAGGCACAGGGCCACTCGTTTTAAACTATGTTTAAGGGTGATGTCATCACCTTCCAGTGTCCACTGCCTATTAACTGTCAAGCTGAGTTGCAAGCACTGTCCTGTCCAGAATGTTCTGGCCTTTCTGGAAGCCCTGCGTGAATCTCCAGGGCGTGAATCTCCAGGGCGTGAATCTCCAGGGCCATCTCGATGGTTCTATGAGGTTATTGGCGTCGTTCTGGAGTGACAGATGTAGAGTCAGATTGAACCTTAAGCCATCTTCTGAAAACTCTGGCAAACAGGCAAAGCTACAGCAGAAGGCAGAGCTGTGGAGTCCGGAGGAGAATATTGACACACCACGTACCTTATTGAAAGCAAATCCAACAGCAATGAGGCCTACAGCGCATTTTACAACAGCAGTTGGCACGTATGTCTGTGTAAGGAAACCCTAAGGAAGTCACTACATCTGTTTTGGAAAAGGGATCAAATGAATGATACAATAAATTAGCATGTTCAAAATGAATGATATGTAAGTAATTCAGGTATTATGGAATCTGTCCCCAGGTGACTGTGAGAACAGAGCGGTACCTGTGGACGGTTTTGCCAGAGATATTGTGGCAGAGTCTAGTCCTCAACTCCATCTTGTTCTTCCCACCATGGAGGATATTGAGACCTTTGTGAGGAGGGATATGGACCCACAGACAATGAGAGGCAGGGTCAGGACGGTTTGCAGAGTGTTGCGGTAGGTATAGTGGAGCAATACCAGGAACTTGGGCCCCACAAACACAAGACCACAGCCCAGGGCAGGCAGTCCCATAGGGGCCTGGGAACACAGATCCTTCCTTGTATCCATGATTGCGGGTTATTCTCTTCCTCGTTCTCTTTATGCTGCAGTCCACAGACAGTCATGGCACACAAAGGATATGTGAGGAAATACAAAAAAATGCTTCATTTTGTCAGTAATTATAACAACTGAAATACCTCACCTTGACCAAAATAACTTTTCAAAATAACAAATTTAAATAATAAACAAACACACTGTATAATCAAACATCCATAGACACATAATCACTAACCAACGTGGGCATGTGCTCAGAACCATAAAGCCTTTATGACTTGAGGTATGGCTGATTATTGAGTTATAATTATAGATTCATGGAGATCCATCAGACGGCCAGTTTCATTACTGCTGGGGACGTGGACTGTGCTGAAGGACTGCTCATTAATCAGCTGGACCCCTGATGAAGACCTGCCCTTTGTCGATCCCAGCGTCATTAATACACATCACGCCCAGTCACTCTGCCCAGTAAGCGATATCCAACATTAGGATACATTGCTCATCTATTATGGTGTCAAACACACCGCATGGCGCGGTAGGACTACGCAAGCGCTGGAGTGACGCACAGTGTACAGGAATGTCAGAGGCAGTCGCATACAATAACCATATGCACCAACAAACACATGCCCGAAAACATTATCTACTTTCTGCAGTGAAGGCAGAGGCGCCCTCGGGCGGATCAATTCCGACACCTACAGTTAACTGTAGAAACGCAGAGGGGGCGCTATTGGACTGCTTTTCGTGTTTTTAAAAAGAGACAACTTGACAAGGTGGACAACTGGGCATGTGACATGGCATGTAGTGATCCTATAAACAGTGTGCTAGTACTAGGGCTGCCGGCAAAGTGGTGGCGGGGAAGCAAATGCCACACACAACAACAAAGACATGTTTTACTCTTAATTGTTTTTATATTGTTGTATCCTATTTAAACCAGTCATTTAGAAAACGCTGCTTGATATACAACCATGCTACAGTATTACCTCAAAATATCCTGGTCTTTGCGCTACGCTAGGCGCGACCACCTGGAATACTTGCCTGACAGGTGTGCGTGCGCATGTCAATCAATGTCAGCGAGGCTGACTCTCAAGCTAGCAAGTTGTCTGTTCCTATGTACAGCTAAAAGTCGTTATTGTACATCCAAGATCCGGGAGAAGTTGTTAACGTAGGGTCAAGCCAAGCCAACGATGTTTAAAATTGGTGGACGTTTTTTAAAATTGTTGATATTCCTGTTTTCTCAAATGGAATGGAAGGAAAGCCACACAACTTTGCCAGCTCGGCCGTTGTCAGCTAGCATTAACCAGCAGAAGAGATAGCCATACGCGAGGAGTTTAGCTAGCTAGGGTGCTGGGTGAGGTGAACTGTAATTTAGGTGTCGATTTTACAATTTAAAGCAATAATACATTAATCTAAAGCAGGATTATGAAATAAACGAAAGTTGTCTGAAAGGGGTTTCCTTGCTCATTAGGGACAGCAGCCAAACGACAACAGACAACGATGAAGCTGGATCAGGACTTGGACTCAAGGTCATTAAGGTAGGGGATTAAGACGGTACAATGATCAGCCTCCCAAATTAGCAAGATATTATTTTATTGTTTTTTATAGTAATGCATTGCAGACGCTATACTTTTAATGAATAGATATCTGACGCAAGTTGCCAACTTTGGGGGAATTCTCAAAATTAATGAAAGACGGCTGAATGGGGTTTGCTTGCTCATCAGACAGCAGACAAAACAAAGATGAAGCACGACATGCAGGCATACATGGACTCTAGACCAGGAAGGCAGAGGATTAAGATGTCTTCTAATCATTGTTGCTTGAATATTTCTCTTAAAATGTCTTATTAGTACAATATAATCAATAGACCTAAATCAAAGACACGTGCTATTCGTTTTTTTTCTTTGCTATGGTAGTGTATCAGCAAGGATGAAGCTTGACTTATAAAAAGTCAAAAATATCTTTACTATGAAGAAACGCAAAAAATGACATATTTAGACTTCTAAGGTTACAAAAATGAAAAATCTAAGGCTTTATACATTTTGATATAAATATCAAAGTGAAATTGCATAATGTATATATTGCATCAGAAGTGTTTGTAGTATTGAAGTATTGCATGAAAATATACAGTATATTATGACAAGTACATAAAATACAAGAACATGA
The DNA here is from genome assembly GCA_016801105.1 of Esox niger. Classification (NCBI taxonomy): domain Eukaryota; kingdom Metazoa; phylum Chordata; class Actinopteri; order Esociformes; family Esocidae; genus Esox; species Esox niger. Next base: position 24,482 of record JACXGJ010002719.1, on the reverse strand, counting down.
ATTATAACAGACATTACTGTGTACAATTTAGAGTGTGTATAGTTTAAAATAGGTTCTACAGTAGGGTGCAGTTTGATGTCAGATATGCTGAATATTGCTTGTTATAAACATTGTAGCTAATTAAACAATGACATGTCATTTGGATTTTGTAAAATATATAGACTACAAGCTTGAATGAATACATAGCATATAAGGCAATTTTACAATTTCATGCCCTGGAACCCCTTGAACACCAACCAACAAAAAAATATTGGTCACACCACTTTCAGACAAATGGAGCCACCCCTGGCTAGTACTATTGGCAACAGGAACCAGAACCAATACATCAGAAGAAAAAAGGGACCTTTGTGATTTCCTGATCTGCTGGAAGCAGTGGTGTGACTGTTGGATCCATACTGGACTAACATTGAGTTACATTAGAAACATGATGCAATTCTATGGGACTATTTGTGACCATGGGTTGAATAATGTCAATCTGGTTTTGATAGCCAAAGTCTAGGTTTGGGAATTGTGGTTGAGATTTCCCCCACATGGTCTCAGCTTACAGCCCTCCTGGGCTCTAGGCTGCAGATAACGTCTGTCTAAAACTATGCACTTGGCTAACAGTCAGGTTATAATGAAGAAGTCAGAGGAAAAGGTGGAGATCACGTGAGGCGATCCAAATAACATAAAAAATATGTGATTGACATTGATTACAGTAGCTTCAGAAAGTATTCAGACCCCATCACTTTGTTTACATTTCATTGTGTTGTAGACATAATAAAAAAAAAAAAGCCACTGTATTGAAAATGAATCTTCACTTCAACACTATTGTCAGATAAAGCTAATGTAATTTTAACAATGACACTGAAAGATTATACTTTGTAATCATTTGTTTAAAAAAAATCCACAGAAAAAGAAATACACCCATAGCTTCAATGACTGGTGTTAAAATTTGAATGGAAGATGTTTGGAACCACCTAGACTCGTCCTCAACCCTCATTTGCCCCAATCAACAGAGCTTGAGAGTTTCTCTGTAGAAATGGGTGACCTGCAAAAAAGACAAATCTCTGCAGTACTCCATAAATCAGGCCTTTATGGCAGAGTGGCTAGATGGAAGCAATTCCTGAGTAAAAGGCTTATGAAAAGCTGTCTGAAAGACTGAGAGCATGACAAAAAATATTATTTGGTCTGATGAGACCAAAATCGAACTGTTCGCTCGAATGCAAAGCTCTACATCGGGTGAAAACAATGTACTGCTCATCACCTGCGTAACACTATACCTACAGTCAAGCATGGTGGTGGGAGCATCATGCTGTAGAGATGCTTCTCGGTGGCAGGGACTGGTCAGGAATGAGGATGGGATGTACTGAGAAAAATACAATACTTGAGAAGAAACTTGATCCAGAGTGCACAGGGCCTAAGATGGGGGCCATGTTGACCTCCCATCTGAGATTGTAGATGATGGTCCCTAGGAATTTGAAAGATGAATTACAGTTAAACCTGGTTTTCCTGAAATCAACCACCACCTCCACAGATATTTGTTAAATTACAAATAATTTTGACAGGCCATCTTCTGTACATTAAGTTCATTGATTGCTGTCAGTGATGGGACTGACCGGAGTTGTTTTATTTGTAAACTTGTATAGTTTGTCAGATGTATTATTGATAGTCATTAGTGTTGAGTCAGAAGAGAAGGGCTGAGTGCTCTCACCCATGCGGTGCTCCAGTGCGGAGAGTTTTGAGATGGGACAGGACTATTAAACAGTTGCCATTTTGTTGTGGCCCTGTTTAGCTATGTTGGTAGAGCATGGCACTTACGTCAGGTTTGTATGTTTCATATCCACTGTTTGCCTGTATGAAAAAAGTGCAGTGCATATAAAAAGTGTACACACTCCTGTAAAAATGCCAGGTTATTGTGATGTCGAAAAATTTGACAAAGATAAATCATGTCAGAACTTTTCCACCTTTAATGTGACTTATAATGTGAAAAAGTCAATTGAAAAACCAAGTGAAATCTTTTAGGGGGAAAAAAAACCACACAATAACCTGGTTGCATAAGTGTGCACACCCTTAAACTAATACTTTGTTGAAGCACATGGCAAAAGTTGCCCATTCTTTGCAAAAGCACTCCAAATTTGACAGATTGCGAGGACATCTCCTGTGCACAGCCCTCTTCAGTACTCTTCACCCCACAGATGTTTAATTGGATTCAGGTCTGGGCTTTGACTGGGCCATTCCAAAACGTTAATCTTCTTCTGGTGAAGCCATGCTTTTGTGGATTTGGATGTGTGCTTTGGGTTGTTGTTGCGCTGAAAGGCAAACTTCCTCTTTAGCTTCAGCTTTTATTTGGAACTGTTCATAATTCCCTCCACCCTAACTAAGGCCCTGGTTCCAACTGAAGGAAAACAGCCCCAAAGCATGATGCTGCCATCACCATGCTTCACCAGAAGTGTTCTCTGGGTGATGTGCAGTGTTTTTGAGCCAAACATAATTTTGTGAATTATGGCCAAAAAGTTCAACTTTGGTTTCTTCAGACCATAACACATTTCCCATGTGCTTTTGCAAGACTTGATGTTTGTTTTTGCAAACTTCAGCTGGTCTTAGATGTTTTTCTTTGTAAAAAAAGGCTTCCACTTTGCCAACCTACCCCATAGCCCATTCAAATGAAGAGTACGGGAGATTGTTGTCACATGTAGCACACAGCCAGTACTTTCTAGAAATTCCTGCGGCTCCTTTAATGTTGCATTAGGCCTCTTGAAAGCCTCCCTGACCAGTTTTCCTCTCGTCTTTTCCACAATTTTGGAGGGTTGTCCAGTTCTTTGTAATGTCTCTATTGTGCCATATTTTCTCCACTTGATGATGACAGTCTGCACTGTGTTCCATGATATATCTAATGCTTTGGAAATTCTTTTGTACCCTTCTCCTGCCTGATATCTTTTAACAATGAGATCCATCTGATACTAGGGAAGCTCTCCGTGGACCATGGCTTTTGCTCTGCGATGCAACTAAAAACAGCTCAACTTTATTTGTGATTTAAAATCAGAGTTACTTTAAATGATGCAGGTGTGTAATTACTTCTATTTAACATGAGTTTCAATGTGATTGGTTAATTCTGAACACAGCCACATCCCCAGTTATAAGAGGGTGTGCACACTTTTGCAACCAGGTTATTATAATGTTTTTATTAAAAAAATGTTCCCCCTCGAAGATTTCAGTATGTTATTCAATTGAATTGTTCACATCATAGGTCACATTAAAAGTGGAGACATTTTTGACATGATTTATCTTTGTCTCTTTTACGTCACAAAAAATAATGAGCCATTTTAACAGGGGTGTGTAGACTTTTTATATCCACCGTATGTACTCACTAGGGGTGTCATGATATACTGGTATTGACGATAACCGTGATATATATATTATTTTATATGGATATCATGTTAATAATACACATAAAATAATATCATATTCACTAGACGAAACTTAAGTTATATTTATCCAATAACCCTCTTTGGTTTTCCATACTTTATTCATGTCACTTATAGACAAACTTGAGTTGAACCTATGCACTGGCGCTGAAATCAACTCGTTGCCCCACTAGAACCCCCGGCAGAGATCCGCAAAGACATACCGTTTTGGTAGCCTATTCTCATAGAAAAAAGGACATTGTATTTTTTCCAAAAACTCCTCTCGGTTCTAATATAATTATTCACTTATTCATGGGCAAACGATGCATGTGCTTAAGCTGCAAGTCTGGACCTATACAGAAGTGTTTGAAATAACGCTTCTTCATTGCCTATTCAATAGGTGAAAATTATTTGTATATTTCCAAAAACTCCTCTTGGTGTTAGGTCTTGTAGATATCTTTGTTTATCAGTTCATCTGGTTGCTTTTTCACTATCCATTAAGTGTAATTGGTCACTTAGTATTTTTTTTTCTGTATAGTTAATGTTATAGAATCTCCACGTCCATACGCTTGTATTTTGGGTGTAATTCATTTGCCATAAAAGAGAAAGAAAAATACATGAAAGAAAGTTGAAGATTAATTTGACTGATAGCATTTTTTTCCTTCATATTTTCAATAAATACCACAATAATATCGTTACCGTGAATTCTTGTGGCCACAATAATATTTAGTGAAAATCTGATATCATGAAAGCCCTATTACTCACTATTGTATGTTGCTCTTGATCACAGCGTCTGTTAAATTACTTCAATATAGTTTTTACAACAATAAAATATGCTTAAGAATTGCTGACTATTCTTAGGATGGCTGTGAGTATATATTGTGCTACAAAAACTGCACATCAACTGGTAAGGGGTTAGGGTAAGTGCTGAGGCTCAGTAAATGTTTAAGGCTGTCACTAATGACTATTTTGGTAATGAAGTATTCTGTCAATTATTGTGATGATTAATCAGGTTATTCAGTTAAAAAATACAATTTTCAATATGTCGGATAGAAATAAAACGGTGATATTTATTAAGTTATTACCAGTCCTACATTGCAATTGTTTTGTTTATGATTGGTATTGCTATGCGTAGTCAATAAATGACACTCTGTGTTTAATGGCTGAACTACAATTTTTTGTTTACTTTCTAAATTAACTCAAATCCTATACTTAGCAAGTTATAGTCCACAAAATTGACTTATTGCTCAAGCAAGAGGTTTTAGGGAATTGAGTGAGAAAGAACCTATATCTAGGGTAGTAGAGACACGTCATTCTAAAGCTTTACCTATTATAAAATCACATTTTGTATGATAGCAGATCCGACCTTGTGAATACATTGACACTATCTTTAATAATAATGTTCAAATACAACTTCTTGTTGTTTTGCAGTTAGTCAGCCCCACAAGTTAACAAGCTGTACATTCCCTACCCCCCCTTGCGGGACAACCCACATCGCTGTCGTAACTAAACGGAAACCTAACCTCGGTTATGTCTGATTCCTCCGGGAATTAATGCTTCCTCTTCAGATGTTGCTGTGGGGTGAAGTTCTGTTATATAACGCAGGTTCTGTTTCGCAGGAGCGACATACAGCCAAGTTATTTTTACTTTTTAGAGTGACCCTAAAGTTTTGACATCTGTCTTAAAACATTTTTGCTGAGTCTGCAAGACCGTCTTCAAAGTTAGCAACAGTTTTTGTTATAGAAACCGAAGCAGAAGATTCTTAGATATTTTGTAATCAAATTACTCTAGTTACTCGATGAATCGTGAATTCCATGGAATCAACATGGAAACATGGTTGATTAAAAACAAACTGCAAATTTAGGATTAATATTATTAAAAAATATATCAACACTGTTCCTGAGTACTATTGTCTATCCTAGTGCATTCAAAAAGTAAAGAACACATTACATTTTTATTAGTGTTGGGTACTAATAGAAAATAATTGTAAAAAAGAGTAGGCATCTGCGTTTAAATGTTTTTGTCATTTAGTTGATATCCTTATCCAGAGCAACTTAATGTAGTGAGTTCATCTATTATCGACCTGGTCCACCATGGCAACCAATGTTTTCTCACGTTGCAAGCACAATGCTCTGCCAAATAAGCTACGCTGGACCACTTCTGAATAGTGAATGTAGGAAAAAGTTTAACATTTTACTTTGCAAACTTGTTGGAAATACTATTATTCATAACGCATTTTGGTTGGGTGATTTGCGAGGTGGAGAGCATTACTTTCGAAGATGAGAAAGAAAATGACGCACCACAGTTTATGGCAACTTCACTGCCAATTTCAGACAGTGAAACATTAACTGGTTCAGTAACTCAAACAAAACTATTTATAAAACAATGTCTGATTAAATATATGGTGGTAAAGTCACATACCTAACCCCTGCAAAATCAAAAGAATGTGTTAATAACCTACTTGGTAAACATTTGTCTGAAAATGTCACAGACACTGCTTTACTTATCGCTCCAAAACATTTACCAGTCCCTGCTGTTGTGGAATTTTTTGTTATAAGTTCATTTTCACCAATGACGAACTGCCAAGATAAAGACACGCTGCAGCACCTTTGGTTAAAATGTTACAGCACTAAAGAAACATGGGATTTGATGAATAGTATTGGATTTTATGTATTTATAAATCCTATGTCTTATGTTGTCTTTGATATTCACATGGATAACAATATTAAAGACTTATAGTGTAAAATAATACAGATACTACTTTTTTTCTCTGGATACTGTTTTCACATCATTAAAATGTGAACTTAAAGAAAGGAAAAAGGTGGACTCCATGAAACAAATATTTTCATAATTCTTTTGTTCAACTCAAGCTAAAGGTAATTTTTAAAAGGCCTGGTATGATCCAGTGTTCTCTTGAAGTACCCAATTGAATCTTCAAACAAACAATGTCTCTTTCCACAATGTCTATATCACCCCGGTTATTACCGTTTTTTCTTAAAAAAGAATGGTCCCTTTCTTATCAGGTCAAGCACTGTTCATTCAACAATACAAAATCAAAACTGTGGATGTTTTTCAAGTAACTTGAATCATTGTTGCACTTATGCCATGTCCATAAGCACAATATACTTTTCAACTATGCTTGTGGAGAGGTTCTGTTTGCCAGATGGGTCAGATCCATAGGATCATATGGAGCATATGGTGTGCATAGAGTACTGTTCCCTCCAGAATTATTGGTTTGCTTGAAAAAGGGGAGCAAATCTAAGAGAAATGTTGTTAGTTGAGGTAACATTTTCAAAAACGTGTGGATGTGATAAGTGACATCCCTAGGAATAATTTTTATCTAAAAGATATATCTTCCGATTGATACATATATTCTAAAGTTCATCCGAGTCTTTAGGAACACTTAAGAGTTTTTGCAAGACTTCTTATTTCTCTAGGGTATACATTTGGACAGATCTTGCCAGACAACACTCTTTGTTCTCAGCAAGATGAGACATCTGACCATAGAACTGTTGCAGCCTAACCTGCTTCACCCGAGTAAGTTGATGAGAAGAGAATTAGACCAAAGACAGATTCAATATTTAATGCACTTTATTGCGTACAACAGATATATCTGGAGACCCGCTTACCAACGAGTCTGACTCTTGCCTTTCGTCTTCCTCTTTTATACAGACATTTTAAGTTGGACCCTGAGCTATGCATTATCTCCAAGTCTGGTCATCTCTCGTTCTCTACGTCTTGTGATGCGTTGCTCATTGTCTAGATTGTGCGTGATTGTCTCTAACAGTCACATGCCGTAGCCTAACCGATAACATGTTGTATTCTGCTCTTACACACTGGGGTCTCCAATACATTCTTTGCTTGGATCAATAGATGTAAACACACACACACACACATAGTTGATTATATCATCTCCTAACAATCTTGCTATAAATTTGTATGTTTCACAGAACCCAGTTCCAATCAAAGTTCCAATGACAATCAACTAACTCCAGGCATGGATGTTTGTGTTTTTTGGTGTGGATAGCAGTGTGGTATGGCCCATTAGTAAGAAATTGCATCATGTGTTGTTGGACATTCCAACAGTTGCTTGAATTTGGGAATTTCCAAATAATGTAGATAAAATCTCCCATGTAGAATTAAGCTATTTTCTTTGAATCTCAGGATTTATCTGATAAGTGGTACCTGTTGAGCTGTGGACGAACAGGTGCTCAGTGCTATGTAAACTCTAGTCAAAATATCTGCCTGGACTTTGATGTTACTAGGTTTGCAGTTATTTAAAATATATAACACATCTTAGGAGCAGGACTTAGATTGTGAAGTGACATCACTGCAACAATCTGAGAAGATATAAAAGCACACTGCAACCATTGGATTACCTGCATAGTTCTGGGACATGATCGGCTGCTAGAGCTGTAAGCCAACTAGTTCCATTGTGTTAGCAGAAGACAAGTTATTTAGATATGATTATATGACATAAAAACTAAAGCTAGGATATTAAAGTTGTCAATTTTTTTATATTATTAAAAGTTGTTGCTGGAAGAGCCTTACAGAGAACTTATATTCAGAAAATTATTCTACACGCAGGGGGCATATAGAATGGTATAGAGTTTATAGTGGAGAACTGACCCTAGGAAATCAATCCACCCACATTGCTAAGTATCAAGGGACACCCACCAACCGCAACCACCCTAAAATGAGGGCTGAGTATTGCCAGCAGAGTACAGCCCAATTGCACAAGTGCGCAACAGAGACAAAAACAAGGCAGTGACTCCACCTCCGAATGGCATTGCAGGGAGGGCATCCCAGTGGCGATGAGAACCCACCTGCCAAGACAGTATCAAGTATTTCTGGTCAGGTTCACCCCCGTGGGCCAGACTACACTTAACCATAGACCAGGCTGAAGAGATGAGGCTTTATGAGTCTATATATACATATATATACCAGCAAGATGATCACCACATGGTAACCTCATCCTGACTGTCGGGGAAGTGCCGAAGGACCAGGTGTACAGTGTTAAGCTGAAGGGTGTCAGTGTGTGCTTCTCCGTGCTGAAGGCTGTGCTCTCTGGGAACTACCTCAACTTAGGGGTGTTCACACATATATATATATATATATATGAATGGGGAAAAGGTTTGTTGCTTACCTTGTTGTTGGGAACTAGCCCTGTAGTAGGAGAGGATATCCAGGTGGATAGTCTGTCGTCCAGACTACACAGTTAGTTGGGAGACTGGAACAGAAGAGGATCAATGGGAAGATCGATGGAGTCCCAGGGAGAAATAATAGCCCAGTTACTTCTCCCCAGCTGGCCCATACACACAACACACACAACATCAGAGGACTTAGTAGACTGGAGGTGTGCGTGTCATACACATTGGACTCTTCATTTACATTTTCATAATACAGTGCTGTTTGTAAGTCTGTAAACCTTACCGGGATAATCATCTTTTAATTTTTTTTACTCCAAATCCTTATCAAAAACCACAAATTGTAATAGACATTCCAAATGGACACCAACAAAAACACATGTATTTTTTATTGTTTATTTAACACCATTTCTTATTCAACCAAAACTGAAAAAGTTTATAAATGCTGTAATGTGAATTTTTTCAAATGCTGTTCTTTGGTTTTCGGTGCACTCCTCCGTACAGAACTCATCCAATTGACTGAGGTGTGAGGAGTGTCTGGCATGTACTGCCAATTTCATGTCCTGTCACAGCATCTTGATTGGATTAAGGTCAGGATATTTTTTCACCTGAGCCATTCTTTGGTAGATTTGCTTGAATGCTTTGGGTTGTTTTGTTGGAAGACCAATTTTTGGCCTTACTTTAGCTCCTTGACTGGCCTGATGTTCAGTTCAAGAATCTTCTGGTTTATATCAGAATTCATGTTTCCCTTGGTAATGTCCAGTCAAGCAGGTCCAGATGAGGAAAAGCCACGCCAGATCTTGACATTCCACCACCATGCTTGAAAGTTGATACGGTTCTTTAAGTCATAGATAGTGTTGGGTTTTCAACAAACATAGTGGTTTTGATTGTGACTAAACAGGTACATTTTGGACTCACCTGTCCAGAGAATGGACTTGCAGAAACCTTTATGGTTTGTCTAGCTGGTCTTTGGCAAAGTTGGGCAGTTTAGTTGTTTTTCAACAGCAAAGGCTTCTTCCTTGCCACCCTTACATGAATATCATTTTGATTAAGCATATTTCTTAGTGATGAAACATGCACAGTAATCTGAGAAGCAGCGAGGAGGGTCTGCAAATATAAAGATGCACCGTTTGGATAGCCTGATTTATTATTTTTCTAGTGGCTCTTGGGGATATTTTGGAAGAGTATGACACACTCAATTATTTGCCCATCTTAATCTTCTTACCACTTATTTTTACACCTGCAATAATACCTTTTTAATTTAGTTTAGTTTAGTTAATTTCCTTTAAACTAACATTGCAATTTGAAGTAGTAACTATAGATCTGATATGTTTGATAAAAATGGTTCTGTTTAAATAAAGGTCTCGTGGTGAACACAGAAATCTATTGTTAAAGGGATTCACATACTATTAGGCAGCACTGTACACTGCAAACATCTGCATTACGACACTTAAACAGACTGTTTTGAAACACATTAAGAATTTGAATTAAGACACAAACTGTCTGCAATAAGACGTGAGATTGTAATGATAGAGTATTGAAAAACTAAAACCGGTTTAAATCGATTTTCACAAGGGAGTTGGGGATGTGACATCTGTCTATAAGGTAATAAGGTAACGTTGGTGCTTTTCTTTTAATTGGCTGTATTTGTCTAATCAAGAGCATGAAAGGATGATCTCAGATCAATCAATTCATACCATGGAAGGAACTTGCTAGTCTACTGTACATAGACAAGCATATTATCGGGACAGTACAGATATAAAGACCTGGTTTGATTCCAAAACAACACCATTTTCTTTACACAATCTCAACACAGCAGTCAATTCTTGCATAATTTGGTCAGCTGCGTGTAGAATCCTGCCTACAGGGCCCATGGTTCTTTGGTCAAAAGTAGTGAACTAAGGTGGAAATATGGTGTCAGGTTCAGACAATGTTGGAGGCAGATGTTGGAGTTTACATTAGAGTATGGTGCAATATGTTAGGAATGGTATAGAATTGCAGTGTCTTGTTTCTCTGAAGCTAAGGCTACAGAGGTAATAATCACACAGTATAACTCACATTAATGAACGCAGGACCAGTGGATCGGCCATAAAGAATGATGGGGAGTCACAGGGAACAGCTCATGTCTTTGACCTAGGTTGGCAGAACTCCATGTGGTGTAAATCTCTAGTGGCTCGAGTTCAGGCTGCAGAGGGGAGAGAAAGAGAGAGAGAGCGAGAGAGAGAAGGAATGGGGAGAGCGAATGAAGACAGAAACGGGATTTACATCTTCCCCAAGACACGATCGGGTCAAAACCTTTTCTCTGATCTTTCAGTAAGGGAAATATAAAACTTCTCTTCACTGCAGCTGGTGGACCAGATATTGAATGCTGCAACACTGAGAAAAGATCTTCAAATGTGTGATGTGATAAGTACATGAAGTCATAGGAATTAGAGGTCACGCTTTATCCAGGGAAATGAAGACTTCATATTATTGTCCATGTTTCCAATAGGAAAATTGCTAGTCTTCTAGGAATGTTATGTTTCTCTTTAGGGTGAGAAACACACGTAGCTACGGGCACACGCACACACATTGGTAAGCCTGGCAATGCTCTCGCTTACACATTCTTCCCTCTCTCTCCATTCATCGGTATGCAAGTGGCTCAGGCAGGGTCTGGCTGTGGCAGTGAGGGACGGGGGGGCAGACCGGGCTGTGCCGCTCCCTCTACATGTCTGCTAAATGACAGTAATTATTTTCCTGGGCTGCAGGCAACTCATGCATGTTTTATTCCCTCCTCCACCTCCCCCATCTGCCTGGTCAATTGTGGTGCACTCCGCATCAGACCGCATCCCTAACGCATCTCTCTTTGTGGGCCTCTGTCTCCCAGCCCATCTTTCCCAGTAACAGTGGGATGTATGGAGAAGACAAGGATATGCCCCCCCGTGATCTGTTGCGATGGTTAATGATGCCACGTGATGTTGGAATCATTCCAGTGAGGTGACTGCCTCATCTGTCCAATGTAAAGCACTTCTAGAGCTTGGAAGAGTAGTATAAGTGTTACTCCGATCCGCCATCCTGACAACAGTGACGTATGCGGAGAATCACCAGACCTGGATGAATTCAAACACATCGACGGAGGATGAGGTGAGTTATTCAACCTCACAGAGTAGAAACGACATGTTGAAGCTAAGGGGGGTGGGGGGGGCTGGATAAAGACCATCTATTAAAACCAAGGGATTGTTGTATCTTTTTATTCATTAGCCACATCATGTTGTGTGTCACACCACGGTATGACACACAGCTCATTTGGTGTGGCTCTTGGGATCCCTAATACCCCAGCAGCCTTCATCAGGAACATGTGGCTGTTCTCTCCTGGGCACAATTTAGTGTCATTCATAACCGGAGGAAGGGGCATTAGCCAGATGGTGCATTGGGTGGCATCTATTTTCCGGCCATCCATTAAGACAGCGTTTGTGACATCCTATCTAGTGCAGCCAGCCATCTCAATTCCAGCCTGCTTCTGGAAATCCACAGGGCTTCGCCAGCTTCGATTCTTGACCAGCCATAACAAACCTCAATTAGCTGCATTCCCAAGGACCAGGGATGATTGAAGGAGATGCTATAGTTCTGCTGTCAAGGGTTCAATGTTTCCCATTCTTTGTGTTTGAAGTGGGTGCCATGGTACTCAAACATTTCAACACATGTGGAAGCCAGCACTGGCATTTCACCAGTCAAACAAAGATAATTGAGGTGAATGAAATCCAAATGATATGAAATATAATACCATCTTTTCAAATGTTTAATCATTGAGATACATGAACTCTCTCACACACACACACCTCTGCAACTCAGCCTTGCTATTACTCTCAAACTCTCACTTTATCAGCGGAGGTGTCAGGGTCACCATGGCAACTGCATAATGGGGTTGCCCTAATCCAATCCCAGGGGCAAGTGGGGGCCTGATGGAGAATGGCTCTGGACCTGAGTCCTATTCAAGTCAAGAGTAATGTGTCAGAGAGCAAGTGGATGCACAGACATTGGAGAGAGCTGACTGTGTCGCCTCTCCAAAAAATACTGAACTCTTAGTGGCCTGGCTTTTCTCTGCCTTTCTCTCTAGCTTTCCTCCCCTTCATTTTCAGTCATTTCTGCCAAATTCATCTACCCTTTATTCTCCCTAACTCTCTCCCGGTCTCTTTATCCATTTTCCTGTCCTTTTTCCCCCCTATCTCACTTCTTGTCTGTTCTTTCCTTTCCACCCTAACCCCTCTCTAGGATGTCAGTGGAACCTGAGGATATCCTTCTGTTATTGTTATCCATACTGGTTGAAGACATGAATGATCACACACAGTACACAGGAACTCACACATGCTCACACACACACAAAAGATCCCACAGACACACACTCGTTAACACTGTCACCTCATCTCTCAGTGAAAATGGAGGAGGACACCCGACAGACGCCCGCTAACTGAATGACAGGCCGCGTGTACAGGAGACATTCAGTCACCATTACAAAACAACACCTTTCTCCATTACAGCCTTCCTTCATCAGGTCACAACACAGCCATCCATATTGTGGAAGTGACTTCCAGTGAGCAGCACTGCATATGGCTTGATAAGGGGAGCAGTTTGTAACGGGGGGGTAATGTGTGTTACTCCTGTCACTGGGTATGCATATAGAGAAGCATAGGGCTAGCCTGCAGCCATCTGTATCTGCAGGTGGGGGAGGGGAACGGGTTAGTGATGAAATGTGCATCTCTGACTCTCTATCTCATCAACACAGAGCAAGAAGAGACTGCTGACCACAGAGAGCCAGAGCATACCAAGGCTATAGGACAATCAAGTGAGTGTTGCTGACTAAAATTATATGACCTTCATTTAAATCACACTTTTCCTCTTTTCCATTGTTTTCTATTTACTGGACATTGGAAGCTGACCTTAGATGAGAAGAGGCTGGACACCGCAGAGGTCCTGTTGTCATGTAGAGAGGTCCTGTTTATCATGGGAAACAGTAAACATCTCAATGCCATTAACCGTGGACCTATGGTCCATCTGCCTGCAAAACTTAGGTATTGTTTGAAAACGCTCGTTGGAGATTTTTTTTTCTAATACATCATTCTGCTAGTAATTCACTAAATCTATGTGAAGCTTCTATTCAAAAACCAGAATATTCTTTACCAAGGTCCTTCATTGCGAGACAATAGAACATGAGAGAAAAAAACAAAAGCATTACAGTGAACAATAAGAGTGTTTTATTATGGCTGAGTGGCAGAAAGCTATTAAGTAGACTAAGCAGGGCTGTGAGTTTTACCTCTATTTCTCTCATATGACATGGTTCTAAACCCGGGGAGAGAGATTTAGAGACTTGGATGGAGATCCGGCAGTGTCCTGGCACTGGCAGTGTGAGATGAAGTGAGAAAGTGTTTTTGGGAACAGGTCAATGCTACATAAATCTCTTTATATTTGTTAATTGTCCTTGGAAACCATTGCATAGCAACCCTCTGGGGCCCAGTTCATATCTGAGCCAGAGGTGCGGGGCATTGGTTGAGCAGACGAATGGAATGTCCTCCTGCCACAGATCTGAGGAGTGTGAGCTGGAGCACGGATGTGGAGAGAGTCCAAAGACTACTGGTGACCTTCACTGCCCCTTTGCCGACAACTCATTATATTATTGTATGTTTAGAATAAATTGTTATGTTCATAACCTCTGAACCCTTTCTTTCTGCCTTGGGTAGAGACTGAGAAGGAGCTAGCTGCAACATACGGTTGGTTGGAGGATCTAACCCTGTTCCAAATCCCAGTTGGCATGGTATTACCACCTAAAAATCTGCATTTTTAAAACATGTGAGGAACCAAAGAGGATTTGTTACATGACATTGAAGAACAAGGTCCTCTGTTTCAAATGATCATCCTGCGGCTTATAGAATTGCACTTGACTGCCCAGTTACACATCATGCCATTATGATGAGTTTGTTGGAACTGATTTGACCTTTATGAGCAAATGCTCTGAAAGTATTAACATCAACGTACCATGTAAAACAATTATATCAAGGTCGATATGATTTAACAATTCTGTTATTTGTTCTTAAAAGGGTCCAGTTGTCAATTAAATAAAAAAAATATGAGTCTTCTGTTTTTCTACTGGGTGTGTAACTTATGGCCCTGAATTTCTCTTTGTCATGTGCGTTAACTCTGTCCTGGAGGACATATTAACTTGGTACCCTTAAATAAAGTCCTTTAAATAAAGCTGGAGTTAAATAATGAGAGAGCTGTTCCCACCCTGAAGTCCCCTCGGCTTGAAATGAACTTCTCTCTTTTTATTAATGTCCCCTTATCGCTCATCGCGCTCACTGACCCGCCACGCCAACCCTGTCCCACTCAACTAGACCAGCAAGTGGTTGCTCGCCGCCTATGTAATAGAGGGCAATTTTTAAATTAAAATTTAAAAACCTCCTCGATCTATGCGAGGCAGGTGGTGGGAGAGGCGTGTGGAGCGGCGACTGAATGTCTTGATCAGGTTTTGTGGGCAGGTACCCCGGGCCGGTGAGGTGGAATGATAAATGAGGGGCATTAATCTCAGTGACAGAGAGAGGAGTTAGCAGCAGCGATAGCGCAGCTAACGGCTTTAATTAGCATTTAATCAGACACCCCGGGGCTGACGGAGGGGAGAGGAGAAGATCAAACTGTAACAGCCCTTTCAGAAGAGAATGAAGACAACCCCACCGGTGGCTGGACTGCTGGGAGCACTGCTCACTAGCATATCATCAGTAGGCCTATGATCTCTCTGATACGTTGGTTTGGAAACCCGAGACAGCCCTTGCACCATACAGGTTCAGGGCTCTTTTCAGAGGCTATCACATTCAAACATCCAGATCAGAAGGAAGTCCCACTGGTGACCAAATCACTAGGCACTGCTGATGGGTAGGTAGCTGGTTTAGTGAGCAAACTCGCCAGCTTGTCAGAAATTGTAGTATGGAATCCTCCGGTGAGATGCTGGTTCAAACCTAGTTTGAAGGACCGTTATAAGGAGTGCTACCTTGAAAAGACAGTCGTCTGTTTCTGAGTCCACGGCTTTAATTCATTAAGTAGTGTACATTTGCCCATACCCAGAATTACATGAAGTCGCAAGGTGCTGCTAAAGGACAGGTCATTAACTTACTGGACTGCCCAATACTGGGAGAGTGTTTTTGTGTTCCACGTGCATTAGGGTAACATAAGTAAGAAAAACAGCAGACAATCTAATTGGAACTCACCAGCTGCACCAGGAAGTTTTGATTAAGGTAGCTAGGACAGAGCTAGGTCGAGGCCAGTGAATGACCACTAGGTCGAGGCCAGTGACTGACCGCTAGGTCGAGGCCAGTGACTGACCACTAGGTCGAGGCCAGTGAATGACCACTAGGTCGAGGCCAGTGAATGACCACTAGGCCGAGGCCAGTGACTGACCACTAGGTCGAGGCCAGTGACTGACCACTAGGTCGAGGCCAGTGACTGACCACTAGGTCACTCCGTGTACCGCGGTTTGAAGTCGAGCGGTAGTCACTAAACACGTGTCTGTCAGCTAAACTGACGTGCGTTGACGCTTATTCTTGGGCGTGAATTAGCCCCTTCTCGGTCTGGCCTGGCGCCACCAATGTTGAAGCTGGTAACATGTAACCTATTTGGACCTGAATTTCCCCCTCTAATATAATACTAGCCTACCTTTTTGTCATTGGAGATTTTTTGTGTTTTCAATACCTGTTTGTACTACATAGCATATTTCTACCATGTGGGGAATCGTCAGATCCTACAAATGTATTTATAGAACAATTATGTGCCAGCTATAAAAGAGGTCTGACGGTTAGTTTGGATATGAAGGGTTTTCAAAGCAACGTTTGTCAATTACATGAGTACCAAAGAGGCCAAATAGTCACTGCCCTGAGTGCAGGTGCATCCGTCATAAAAACAGCTAAGTTACGCCATGTGTCTAGGGCAGGGATGGGCAACTTGGTGGGGGCCAAATCATTTATGAATTGGTCATCTGGGGTCCACAGATTAACGTGGAGTACACATATGTCCATGCATTGTATGTAATTATTTACAAATGCAAGTACACTAGGTCTGATGGTCATTAACGTATATATGGGCAATTTTTTTATATTCGGAGACCCTTAACGTACTGTTTTTTGTGTAATCCATGCAAAAAAATATATTTGGGGGGGATTCGTAATGGGATTCGTAATGGTATAGGGAGCCATTTATTGAGACTGTATAACAACCAAGGAATAAGAGGATATTTTACAGAATCCAGTGCACACTATGGTGCCAACAGTTTCCTCATGGTTGAATCAATATTCCAGCATGATAAAGCCACGATACACAATGCTACCAGAATTCAACATTGGTTTTATGAACACAAGAACAATGTCAAACACCTTATATGTCCTCGCCAAACACCAGATCTGAAAATCTTGGAAATCTTTAAGGGAAGTTCTGAAGCACTGCATGCACCATCTCTATTTCTCAAAGAACAGGGGGATTTTTTCTTGAACAATGGCGCAAAATCTCACGACACAGTTCAGGACTGGTGACATCATGCCAGTATTTCTGAAGGCCAAAACTGGCCCTACTTATCAGGTCACAGATATTCTAATTAAGTAGGTGTTTCCGTTATCTTTGTCCACCCCTGTAAATCGAAACAGAATACACAAAATGACTTAAAAGGGACCTTATGCAACACTTTCCACATTAAAATAACCAGTAATAATTCTTAGATATTCCCAGTTATAAAAAACAGCTGAATGTAGGAGTTTGGGATCTTAGTAGGCATGTACCTCCATATAGGTGTGTGAGTTGAGGGCCAATGACAGGCTTTGGGTGCAGTTATACTGAGCTAGATCCTACTGTAGGATTGTAATTTTGCTAGATATCAAAGTATAATTTTATTGGTGTATACCAACGATATGATGAAGAACAATTCTGCGCATATACACCAGCTTGCTGAAATAAATTATTTTACATGTCAATGTCCTTGTTTCTTTTATTTCTAGGAGCGCAGATAACTACGTTTTGGGACACGTTCTCCAAATTCTTTGGTCGAGGCGATAAGCTAACATTAGCTGGCTATGTGTCCGAGCAGACACTCCTTTATTCCATGTGCTGTTGGAAAAAAGAGATAAAGCAAACATTCAGGTGGAAAGTTTTTCTGAAGTGGGTGACCGAGGTGGAACAGGATAGCGATGATAGTGTCTGGATGTTTCCTAACTCAGTTGTCACGTAGGACCTCGTTGGAGGGCAGACAGCGGTTGATTACTCTTTTGGTAAAACATGAAATGCAATGAAACAAACCCAAACCAGTCGTTGATGGAGGAGGTTAGACTCAGTGCTGGTGTGACTCTTTCATGATCATACTGACATTGTCCTATCACCTCAGATTGTATTTGAAAGATCAGGTTAACAGCTCTCAATCTGGAGGGAGAGGTCAACCACCCACCCTGAGAGGTCAACCAACCACCCTGGCACTCAACACAGTTTTATCTGTATTGAGTGCGAGGCCACCCGCCTCTCCGTAATACGTGGACGCGTTGTCATCAGAGGTGAAACCTTTTTTTATTGTTGAACAATCACAATGTCAATCCAAAACATAATTTAACCTCAAACCTTAATGTTTAACAAAGGAAAAGTGATTTTGGATCTTTCTCAGGGGAATATATAGATCTGGAAAAAAATAAGAGACAACTGCAAAATTATTAGTTTCTCTGGTTTCATTTCTAATAGGTATGTGTTTGAGTAAACATTTTTGTTTTATTCTGTAAATTACTGACAACATCAGTGACCCCGATGGGGGACACAACGGGTAATGTTGTCCCGGGCCCAGGCCTGGGGAGGGCCCTATTGGTTGGCTTGAATATAATTATTTATTAGCCAATCAATCTTGGCATTCAGTACTATTGAGAAACGTTCAATTTTGTCCCGGGCCCTGGGATTCCTGCCGGTGTCCCTGGACAACATTACTCCCAAATAAAAATATTGTCATTTAGAGCATTTATTTGTAGAAAATAACAACTCGTCAATATAACCAAAATAGATGCACTGTTTTCAGATCTCAAATCATGCAATTAAAACACATTTATTTTCATTTTGCAACACTAAAATACTAAAGAAATACTAAAGAAATTAATATTTGGTGGAATAACCATGATATTTAATAACAACTGTTGTGCATCTTGACATGCTCGCCACCAGTCTGTCACGTTGCTGTTAGGTTACTTTATGTCACTCCTGGCACAAAAATTCAAGTAGCTCAGCTTTGTTTGATGGCTTGTTGACCATCCATCTTCCTCTTTTTGAAATTCCAGAGGTTTTCAATGGAGTTCAGATCTAGAGATATGGCTGGGCATGACAGGGTCTTGATCTTGTGGTCCTCCATCCAGACTTTGATTGACCTGGCTATGTGGCATGGAGCATTATCCTGCTAGAAAAAAACATTATCAGTGTTGGGGAACATTGTCATAGTAGAAGGAAGCAGGTGTTTTTCCAGGATAACCGTGTACTTGGCGTGATTCATGCGTTCTTCACAAAGACAAATTCTAGGCTTGCTGAAGCATCCCCAGATCATCACAGATCCTCCACCAAATATCACAGTGGGTGTGAGACACTGTGGCTTGTAGGCCTCTCCAGGTCTCCATCTAACCATTAGACGACCAGGTGTTGGGCAGAGCTGAACATTTCACTTGTCAGAGATGACCCTACTCCATTCCTCTAGGGTCCAATCCTTATGGTCTTTTACAACTTCAGCCTGGCTCTTTTTTGCTTCTCATTGATAAAGAGCTTTTCTCTAGCTTTGCACGTCTTCAGCCATGCCCCTAGGAGCCGGTTTCAAACCGTCCTCGACGTGCACTTCACCCCATCTGCTGTTTGCCATTGCTTTTGTAGGTCACTTGATGTCATCCTATGGTTGTTGAGTGACATTCGAATGAGTTGACAGTTAGTGGACAGATGCAGTCTGTATCTTTTTTGTCCACAATGTCTGTTACTTGATCTTGTTCTTATGAATGGCTGTCTTTGAAATTTTCAGGATGGAAGCAACCTGAGGCTCACAGTATCGCTCCGCCAGTAAAGCCAGAATTGAACCTTTCTTTTCTTCAGTCAAAGCTTTTCTTTTCAACTCGTTTATCATGCTGAATAGTTATTTTTTTAATTCAAATTACCTTTGAGGTACTACTTTGCCATCCAGCTGGTCCTATAACAAGAGGATAGTGAAGATCACAGCAGTGTTTTTTAAACTTTTCCTTGTTAAATTAGATGTGGCTCAGGTAATCACCTAATCAGTACATCATTAAGTAAAATGAGGTGTGCTTGTGTTGGAATTTAACAGACACTGGAATGGAATGGCTTGTAGAGATGCTGATTTAGGAAAGATTACGAGTTGTCTCTTAATTTTTTCCAGAGCTGAATAAGTCACAATTATTGGGCACAATTATTAGGCAACAATTGTTGTGCAGAATTATTAGGCAAGTACATTACAAAAAGTATTTCTCCCAACTCATTTGTTTATTCTCCATTTTTAAAGTATGTGTAACAAATAGGTAACACAGAAAAACTATTTATTCTAATTTGTGTCTTTTCAAAGATAGTCATTTCCCAATATAGCCACCCTTCTTTTCAATAACTGCCTTAAGCCTTCCATCCATGGAGTCTGTCAGTTTCGTGTTCTTTTCATGATCATCTTTTGCTGAGGTACAAACCACAGCCTCCCAAATGGTATTCAAAGAGATATGTCTTCCCTGACTGTAAATCTCACATTTGACAATGGCCCACAAATCCTCAATAGGATTTAAGTCAGGAGAGGAAGGGGGCCAGGTCATTATTCGGGCATGCTTGTGGCCCTTGCTGGCTAGCCAAGCAGTGGAGTACTTGGATGCATGTGATAGAGCGTTGTCCTGCATGAAGATCATGGCCTTCTTGAATGCTGAGGACTTCATCCTGTTCCACCACTTGAAGAAAGCAGCTTCCAGAAACAGGCAGTTGGTCTGAGAGTTGAGTTTCAGTCCATCTTCAACCCAAAAATGTCCAATTATCTCATCCTTAATGATAGCAGCCCATACCAGTACCCTTCCTCTACCTGGCTGGCACCTGACTCAAAGTGGTGCTCTGTGTCCATTAGTGATCCAGCCATTGGCCCATTCATCTGGACCAACAAGAGTCACTCTCACTCCATTTGTCCATAAAACCTTTGAAAAATATGTCTTCAGGTATTTCTTTGCCCAATCTATACTCTTCAACTTGTGAATCTTATTCAGTGGTGGTCTTCTTTAAGCTTTCTTGACCTTGGTCATGTCTATGAGCACTTGACACCTTGTACTTCTGGAAACTCCAGGTAGGTTGCATTTCTGGACTATGGGGGTGCTGGAGGATAATGGGTTCTGGTAGCTTCATGTTTAATTCTTTAAGTCTTTCCAGTTCATTTGCGTCTTTTTTTGTGCCCCAGCTGACTATTCACAACAAAGATTTGATTGCTTCACATTTGTGTGAAAGTTAAAGTTATATCTCTTTTTGAGCCCATTTTACCTGAGGTCATGAAGTTGCCTAATAATTATGCACACCTTGATATTAGGTGTTATTCACTGTCGCAACACCCTCCCTCATTACACTAATACATATCACCTGCAAATGATTCAATCCAATAAGCATTCAAGTTTATATGGTTTGGAGTTGGAAAATGTGCATAGAAATAATAATACAATCAGAATACTCACTTCCCTAATAATTGTGCACACAGTATATATATATATATATATATCTTTACAATATAGTACTACAGTTTAGGGCTAATGGTTTTCTCTCAAGGAGACATTTATTATGATACAGAATTTGGAGGATACATGAGAGTGTTCTATGCGCATGCATGTGTGTGTCTGAGAGAGAAATTTGTGTTAGTTTGATGGTGATGGGGAGGAAAAGAGCTTTTGGCACAAGAGGGACATGTGATCATGATGTCATTAGTGGTATACAGTAAGGAAGGTCTGTACAGGCAGCTATACCACAGCAGGGACCCAGGGGATGTCATTAACACCTGCCATTGAACAGGTTTCATCAGCTACGACCAGTCTAACGCACACGCACGCACACACACACCGACAACAGGAGAGAAAAGGAGGGAGAGAACTTCCAAACCTCATTCTAACACTGGCAACGTTGTCGGTGCTCCTGTAGGTGTTAAAAGCGTTACAGATTCCCAAACCCCTGACTGTCACAGGAAGGTCCCAGTCACATCTCTATAACACAGACAGCTCCAACTTTCTTC
Organism: Esox niger; assembly: GCA_016801105.1. Taxonomy (NCBI): domain Eukaryota; kingdom Metazoa; phylum Chordata; class Actinopteri; order Esociformes; family Esocidae; genus Esox; species Esox niger. The sequence continues at coordinate 2,688 of JACXGJ010002719.1, read as the reverse complement.
TGATGGAAGTCTATGTTGGTGATTGACAGAAAGCATCGGCTCATTTTACAGTATTCATGTGTATTTCTCGGTAGACAAATCTACCTCATTACTGTTCACAATTGTACACATGTTAACACAAATGTTGACGCACAGACAGATGCTGGCGCACACAGACTGACACTGGTATACAGACACATACCGGTACACAGTGACACATGCGTGTACACAATGACAGGTACTAGTACACACAGACACTTGCCGGTACACACAGACACTTGCCGGTACACACAGACGCGTACTGGTACACAGAGGTTGTGTTGCTGCATTGCTGGGCTTTCCTCTGTGTGCCTGTGCTTCATTACTGTTCACACACAGACAGTTGCAGTGTTTCTGTGTCAATATTTAATGAGGGATGGGAGTCCAGGGACCCTACGGCTGTCAGGACTGCCTGTAGTGTTGAGGTACCACCTGTTTTCTCTCACTCCCCTAACACCACACACACACACACACACACCAGGTTCTCTCAGCACTGACAGACCAGGTTCTCTCAGCACTGACAGACCAGGTTCTCTCAACACGGAGGGGGATTAAACGTACATACTCGTGGGTCAGGTCGAGAGCCCCAAACCAAGATTTACTCACTATGGATGTCAGAATGTAATTTATGACTACTTAATAGATTCACTGGTGATGGCGGAAATCTACACCACTATATGTTTATTTCTGCTGGTGTGTTTGATGTTGCTACTGATCAACACTATCTAAACTGACTGAGCCAATGTCTGGTTGAGTAGTGGTGTATACAGGAAATAAATGCACTGATACTCTAACCTCTTAATACAAAACTAAGGAGACCAATATGTACCTTTAAAAAAAAAACTAACTTTAATTAAAACAAAAAAAATTCAATCATCGACTCATTAACAAGATTATAAAACAGTGATTTTAGTTACATAAATAAATTGATATCGGTGTATCAAATCTTAATTTCATAAGTATGTATACATGGATCATTGTAATAAATAAAACTGGAAAACAGAAGATTCCATTTCCTACACAAACAGAAAGAAAAAAAAACACCTAGAAAGAAAAGGAGGAAATCCTTTCATTAGAGGACGAGAGACACAGGACGACGTTTTTCACCAAACACACATGAGGAACTGCTTTGTTCAATGCACAAAGAGTGTACACAGCCCGTCAGTTACTAATTAAGGACACTAAAGCTGGGACCAAGGTGGCTTGGCTTTCACTTCTTGGAACGTATTCGTTTGGTTGTTAGAACTCCTGTTTGGTTACTTTAAAGCGTTTAAGACAAGGCAAGAGAAAAGGCTGTTTCTTCTTTAAAGAACACAAGAGAAAGCGCTTCGAAAAAAAGGAGAAAAGAAAGAAGAAAGGCAAGTTATGAGTACAATGGCCTGACCGTACAAAGAGACAGCGGTCATGCAAGCGGCATGTTCGGATGAAGGAGAGAACAGGTCTGTAGCACACCGCAGCAAAGCACAACTCCTGTCCTTAAGGATCACAGCCCTGCTGGTTTTAAGGGATCGGTCGCTTCAATGGGGGACCAGAGGTTTCACACCACTGGTTAGCCAGGTTCTAACTCCAAACGCTGAATCAGACGAGTGAGAATACGGGCAGGCAAGCCTTTAAGATCAGAGTTATGCACAACTGGATGGCAGTCGTTTCTCCGCGGCTGATCAGTGTTATGGCGCCGCGTAATGTGACGTCAATGCTCGTGTTACTATACGGCGTGTATGAACCCAATAATGCACATCAGTTCCAGAAGTCAATCGGATCATTGCGAAAAGTGACCGTTTGAGAGACAAAGTACATTTTTTACGCCCTACTCCAATAACTTGATAGCAGTCCAATAATCAGAATGAAAGTTTTAGTATTGACGCCCCACTTGTGAGCCTTCTGTTACCTAGCATAAACATGACCAAATCAGTCTTTTTGATGTGGTATGAGGCCAAAAAGACAAAATACTAAAAGAAGAAAATGAAAAACAGAAAAGGGACAAGCTACAGCGGCTTCAAGTATTTCACATTACATAGAATACTCTGTATAAATTAGTTAACATATACTTTAGAATCCTCCATATTCAGACTTATACTATTGTATATACACAGCACAATATACGCTTGCTCGTGTCGTGTCACATTTAGATTCCTGTACTTTTTTCTTCCTTTTTCCTGTTAGTTTTAGAGAAATCCCTGAGAACGTCTGTTGACAGTTGCTTAAGGTTTTACACATAGAATAGGCCTATTAGAACCAAATCCTAATGGAATTCTAATTGTTCTATGGTTCCACACGCACAGAAAGCATTGACATTAGCCTATCCTGGAGCTACACTTTCCTATTCTACAACCATGATCACTATGGTAATGTAGTTTATTACCGAGTCCAGCACATCTTCCAATAGTCTGGGGAGCTAGTTGGTACCGGTGTGTTTCTGTTGAAGACAACTAGTGGTTATCTTGCCAAGGCAGAAACGTACTGTAGCATTGAATACAGAAGCAGTCAGGTAACCAGGCAGGTCTTCTGCGTACAGAAACAGGAAACCAGGCTAGTCTTCTGAATACAGAAACAATCAGACAACCAGACTAGACTTCTGAATACAGAAATAATCAGGTAACCAGGCTAGTCTTCTGAATACAGAAAGTCAGGTAACAAGGCTAGTCTTCTGAATACAGAAAGTCAGGTAAC
>JACXGJ010002718.1:0-61976 GCA_016801105.1 Esox niger | reverse complement strand
CCCTGCCCTCTCCTCTCCTCTACCTGAACTGTCCCTGCCCTCTCTCCTCTTCCTAAATTATCCCTGCCCTCTCCACCCCTTTGTCACATTTATGGGCATCTTCTTCCCTCAATCTTCTTCTCGTTCAATTACTCCTGACCCCCCTCCCGTTTCAATTATCCCTTCTCTTAATTACCTCCATGCTTCTCCATATTGTCTCCTTTCGGTTTATAGTTGCAGGTAAAACGGTGTCTGGGGTGTCCCAGGTGGGTGGAGCCATGGTTACAGGTGTGACAGCAGTGGCACACAAGACTGTGGAGGGGGCAGGGAATATCGCTGCTGCAACTGGATTGGTCAAGAAAGACCCAGGCAAACAGGTAAGAACCTATAGGGTCTTCGTCAGGTCTACTGTAGGGACAGAAACACCCTATTTTTTTGTTTAATAATAGATGCAGTGTACTGACAACCATATACCCACACAAACAGCCTGACCTATTTACCGGATGGCTGATATAATTGCATATTCACTTATATATTTGTGCTGGCCTTCATCCCACCTATTACGAGCTCAGTCTGGACAGTTTTTTTATCCACCAGTCCCAAAAATATATTGCCAGATATATTGGTTAAAGGTGACGGTGGCCACCCAAAATCGTATCAGACCCAGAGATCCCATATTGGTTGGGCTCTAATCCCATTATTTTTATTTGCCATACCAAGATCTACAACACCACTGGCATGATCCAAGTGCAAATGTACTGCCACAGTTAGGGTCTTTCAAATAGCATGAAATGCATGAAAACATATAAACAAACAAGTAACACAAAATAAAGGACACTTTATTACCAGGATGCTAACAAATTTAGCACAGTTGATTGCAGTTTGCTCTGCATCACCCGTAGTAGATGGATAAATGTTGGACAGGGTTGCCTTCTCTGGTCGACTCCTTGTAATAGGTCAGGACCCTTCAAGCTTAATCCTGGTTGTTGGCTCAAGACTGTATTCTTTTTTTATTGTATAAGAAAGAACAAGTGTCAATCCTACTTTCTCTGCTGTGGAATTGAAGATGTGACAGGAATGTCATCTGCTTTACATTATAGTACTATATTGTTAAGGGTATGGTTGGACTTAAGTAGCTACAAATATAAACATGTGTTCAAAACAAAAAATATTCTCTATAGTATAGACGATATTGAAAACTGTCCCATGGCTATCCAAATATTCTGGGTTGTAGCATACCGACGGAGCCTACTACTCAGTTCTGTCTCTTCTCACACTACATTTAATTGAGATAAATGATGGGTGGGCTTCACTTTTTCTTCATGTAAGACAAAACAAACCAATCGTTGCTATTTAACTTAGTTTAAAATTATGTTTTACCAAAGCCTTTGGGCATTTGAATGCTGCGCTTTGCTTTCCTCTGCTTTTTTTCGCCGCATTTGTCAACCATGTTATATACTTCCTTTTCAGTCAAAATGGACCTAGACCCTGCTCTTGCTTCTTGCTTCCTTGTAGTCTCTGATGACAGGCATTATTATTAGTTTTTGGCCATAAAAAGGATGAATTATCCACCCTTGGTCTGGATGGGTGTTTATAAAAGCAAGAGAGATAATGAAAGATGGAGAAAAGACAGAGAGAAGAGGGAGAAAGACATTCCAATATCCTTAGAAATGTTCCAATATCCTTATAGGCTGAGGCAATTTGCAGCCCCGACAGTCTCTGAACATTAAAAGATTGCGTCTCTTTTCAAAACAAAAATCTAACCAAGCCTTGATGAAGATGAAAGGAAAGCTTGCCTGTAACACTGGCCTTGTGCTTGTAGTGATGATTCATTTTTTAACCAACAGCAGACCTACAGACACTCCTTCCATGTTCTTTCAGATAAAGGGGCAATAGGCAGTATTTACTGCAGTCTAGCGGACAATTACATTTGAGTAATGATGACAAACACCCAGTGATTATTAACTTGCCAAATGAGCTTAGTATAATTGAACTCAAATTACTTTATGCATTTCTCCACATCTAACATTGACAAAATACTTGTTAGATCATTTTTTTCTGCTGCTTGTTTTTTTTTTTATGAATACAAACTCAATACCTGCACAGTGCTCTGATTATTTGCAGAGATTGATTACTTTAATCAAAGAAAAATAAACAAAAAGATTTAAAGATTAAAGTGGCGTTGAGACAATCTCAAATTCACAAATATTAAATTTGTTTTAAATAGAGCATTATTTTTGTTTTGTCCTCATTCAAGTGACCTCCCAACACGTTGTGTTGTAGTCATATTTAGGAGTTGGGCATCGTTAAAGAGACCTCCCAACATGTTGTGTTGTTGTCATATTTAGGAGTTTGTCATCGTTGAAGTGACCTCCCAACACGTTGTGTTGTGGTCATATTTAGGAGTTTGTCATCGTTAATCAGACCACCCAACACGTTGTGTTGTAGTCATATTTAGGAGTTGGGCATCGCTAAAGAGACCTCCCAACACGTTGTGTTGTAGTACTGTTTAGGAGTCAATATTTAACAGAAGCTCCTAGCACACCTTCGCGCTATAGTGTTTTAAATACTTACAGTATAATTAGTAGACCGTTAGGCTGGTTGGGAGAATGTTGAATTGTGTTGGTATGTAACTGTGTTTTGTATTGTAACTTTATTACTTGATTGGAATAAATGGTGTTACTTTGGAATATAGATTACTACGGCATTCCTTGTTCATCTCCGTGCTCAATCTCATAGGGCTACTGGTAATTACACACACATAAGGAAGTCTAAGCGACCAGAATTGGAATCCCTGAGTCCTGGAATTCTCTAAGCAGTTTGGTTGGCCCAGGAAACATATGACCGTCGAGTCATTACTGAGTCGTTGGGCAAATTTACTTTATTTTAGACCCGGGAACACACGCCATTTTACTGTATGGTTTGTGTTAAACGACCTACACCTTCTGGGCGCTTGTGATAACTGTTATAGTCACATTCACATATGTACATAGAAGTGACCAGACTGATCATCCCTGAGTTCTGGGTTGCTACAGCGTCCCTTGTCTTCTGGACTTGACTGATGAGGAGCAGTGTGGATGACATAGGCAGTGAAACATAAGATCTTTTAAATGTTTGGTTTGTGACAAAACATTAGCTACCTTTACTAAGAACGTCCAGCATATCATGGTCATTGGTATGTTTACAAACAATATGTCAGATGATTGAATCTTTTTTATATTTTATTCACTAAGGTTACGTTCCCTTGCACTCATTTCCCAAGCCGTCCCCCAGTAACCTTCTAGTGGTTAACTACATAGGTGTGCAGAGAACCATCATCAGCAACCATCAGTCCTGTGTTCCAATGGCACATTGTGTTTCCTAGTCCATGTTTGTTTTTAAAAGGCTAATTGATCACTATAAAACTCTTTTGCAATTATGTAATCACAGCTGAAAACTGATGTGCTGATTAGAAGGCAATAAATCTATCCTTCTTAGGGACTAGTTGAGTATCTAGAGCATCCGCAAATGTGGGTTTGATTACAGGCTTTAAATAGCCAGAAACAAAGAATTTTCTTCTGAAACTCTTCAGTCTCTTCTTGTTGCTGGAGGAGTGCCTGACACAATCTCTCCAGCATGGAGGAGGCAATGTGATGGTCTGGAGGTGCTTTGGTGGTGTTAAGTGGGAGATTTGTACTGGATAAAAGAGATGTTGAAGAATGAAGGCATTCACTATGTTTATCAATGCTTTGTCATACCCTGTGGATGGCACCTGATTGGAGCCAATTTCATCCTACAACAGGACTGTGACCCAAAGTTCAGCTCCAAACTATACAATAACTATTTAGGGAAGAAATTGTCAGTTGGTATTCTGTATATTATCGAGTCACCAGATCTCAACCTTATTGAGCTGTTGTAGGAGCAGACTGACTGTAAGAAGTGCCCATCCAGCCAATCCAATTTATGCAAGGTGCTTTGGGAAGCATGTGGTGAAATCCCTTCAGATTACCTCAATAAACTGAAAACTAGAATGCCAAAGGTCTGCAAGGCTGTAAATGCTGCAAATGTAGGATTCTTAGGTGAAAGCAAAGTTTGATGGACACAATTATTATTTAAATTAAAATGGTTTCTATCCTTGTCAGTGACTATATTTCCTATTTAAACAAATTTCATGTAAGTTTTCATGGAAAACAAGGACATTTCTATGTGACCTCAAACATTTGAATGGTAGTGTATATTTTCAGACAGTGGGGAAATATAGAAAGCTTTTGCTTGAAGAGCTGTGGGTCGGATTTGGGATTTGGCATCGGATCGAATGTTGCTAATTATCCCATGAAAATGGATGGCTTCATGACAGATCTCCAGTACCATTTCTGTTTGCAGACATGTCTGTCCACTCTAAATTTTTAAGTCAGGTAATCAGACGTTGTGTCATTAGTATTGTCTTTTAGCCAATCTGTGTTGTCTCTGTTAATGGCCTGTGCGCCGCCATATCCCCTTTCCATTTCATTGGTTTTTAAAGCGGCTTGATTGTGTCATTTCCTGTGGCCATCGATTGGCCACATAGCTATTTATCACCAAACGTTGTGTAATGCCTAATTGTGTCCCCTGGGTTTGAGAGTGAAAGAGGAAAAACACAGGGAATGTATCTAATGGTTTCCTAGTTCCCTTCTATGGGCCTTGGTCAAAAGTAGGGAACTAATTCCAAATATAGTGTGCCAATTGGGACAGAGAAAGAGGCCTTGCATGGAATTAGATTGATCTCATTTAGATGGAGCCTCCGTGCCTGTTGGCCTCACCCGCTCATGTACTCTGTCATCAAAGCGTCATGGTATTGATTAAATGAAGAAAGGTTCCCATCGACGACCCCATGTCGGAGCTCATCAAAGGAACACCTCCGCCCAAGATGCTCCGATCCCAGCCTCCGTCTCTCTTTACCTTCATCCATCCCTGTCTTCATCCCTCTTTCCAAAAGTAAGCAAGGGAACAGTGTGAGGGAGCAGAGTGATCAATCGTCTTTCAACGCAGCTGTCCCCAGCGGCAAGCAATCCCGGCGTCGATTAGACGGTGTGAGAGATGGGCTGTCAGAGGGCGAGGGAGGGTTCCGCCTGCTTTTTGTGTCGGATATTACACACACACACACACACACACTGTGCCAGTTGTTGTTTTTAGGGTCTTGGAACAATAAACTGATTTGTGCAGGTAAGACAGAACAGAGACTAACCCCTCTGCTCCTGTAAACTGAGTCACTGAGCCATGTCACAGATGCTGTTTGACTGTATATAGTGTTGGAGAGCCACGAGATGAGATCTTGCCAATGTTTCTTGTTGGAAATGAGCTCAGCTGAAGGTAGGAAATTAGCTTACAGTGGCGCTTTGTCACTTTGTTACCTGGTTGAGTTGTTCCACACTCATTCTCTTTATATGATATAATCATTCGAAAGAGAAACTATATCATGGGGTTTCAGTGGTTTTGGTTTCTTGAAATTGTTCGCAGAATAGAAAATAGCATAGTAGAGAGTGTCTTTATTGGCCACAGTGCATGTTGGGGGACTCTGTGTGGAATGCGCTCACGTGTGTGTGTGTGTGTCTGTCTGGCTCTGTGGTGTGAACAGATGGATACGCAGTGGGCGGTGTTAAATGGGATGGCAAGAAGAGAGGGAACACACACCTACACAAGTACACACACACACACAGGAAGAGGGCACGTGGGTCCATGGCACCTGGTAACCGCTCTCAAGGTTGTGTCAGCTGGTAGCAGTGTTACATGCTCACAGGCACACACACACAAAGACAGACAGATACACACACAGACTCACAAGAGGAACTGTGTAGCTGTGTTTCACCTGCCTGTACCTTACTAAAGGTCACAGCAATCAAGCTGTACACTATGCTATATGTGTGTGTGTGTGTTTGTGTCTGTTAGTTATTCTGTTCCCTACTACACTAGATGAGGCACAGCTCAGTCACTTCATAATGAAATATCACTAATTTTCACTCATTACCAACAAGAGACATTTATTTTTTCACCAACCAATTACTGGAGATTTGTCTTCAGGTTTTATATTCCAAACTCCTGCATTGTGACATGGGTGAGTGACAATGGGTTTTGATGGCAGGAGGAAGACGCTGTGTCTAAGGATTCACCAGTTAAGGAGTCACCAGTTGCCACGGAAGGTGGCGACACTACTGCAGAGGTAGGACTTTTACTTTGACAGGCTTTAAAGGAAACAGAAATAACCGCCATAAGCTGTTTGAATTTTCAATTGTCATCATGCTCATCCTTAACATTTCCAAGCTAAAACATTCATGAATAGATATTTCTGATTCACATTTGCTGTGTACATTTACACACACTCAGAATTGCAGACACACAGAATTACTGACACGCTCAGAATTTCTGGCACACTCAGTATCTATCACTATGGGAATACAGTAATGATGTTGTTTAGAACATTTGCACAAAATCAGGGAGTCGTTTTAATAGCTCAACAGCTGAAAATGCCCATTTCCCGTATCAGGGCAATAATTTATAAATTTAAAGAAACTGGACGACTGTATGTTCAAATGGGATCATAAGAGCTGTTTGGAAACGAACACTGAAGTTGGATTTGGCGTAGAAAGAAAGATAGCCATGCAGAAAGTACCTCATCCCTACTGTGAAGTGTGGTGTGGGTGTTCTATGTTGTTGTGGGGCTGTTTTTTGTCCAAACTCCATGGACAACTTGTTAGGATACATGGTATCGTGATCTCCATCAAGTATCAGCAAATATCAAATCAAAACCTTAAACTGGGCTGCGGTTGGGTCTTAGAGAAAACTATAATCCAAAGCACACTTCAAAACACAAAAATTGTTAACTGACCACAGAATCAAGGCTTTGCCATGGGTGTCCCTGACTTAAACCCCATAGAAAATCTCTGGGATGAGCTGAAGATGAGTCTATAAGCTTGGACCTCTGAATCTGAAGTATCTGGGGAAATTCTGTAAGGAGGAATGGTCTCAGATCCCTTGCAATGTGTTCTCCAACCTCATTATACATTATAGGAAAACATTAGAGCTGTTATCTTGGCAAAAGGAGGTAAAGTATTAAATAAAGAGGTGCCAATAATAACCTATGTGTGCAACGATAATTGTAGCACACATACATTATATTTAAGAAAAATAATTGTTTATCATACTTATTTTCTTTTAATTATTTTACTTAAATTATGGGTTGGATTTTGAATGAAAGATCAGGAGGATGAAAGATTTTATTTTTCTCATATTTTCCAGGAATGCAAAGACTAGTAGAGAGCACTGAATTTAACTGAATGCAACTACAAACCATTGTTTTTTAAATGTAACTGCTTTGCACATGATCGTTTATTATGTTGGGTTATGACAAAAGTGAAAAGATTTTGAAGTTAATTTTTCTTCTCTGGAATTGCAGGGGCACTCTGATGGTTACTAGGACAACAGTTCTCCCGTGTGCGTCATCGTCCTACAATCCAGAACTACTTTAAAAATCCAGAATCAACGCTCGAAACATTCCATGTTGCCAAGTCCCGTTGTGCCTCGTTGTGTCCTGTGTCGTGTGTGTGATACCGCGTGTCTGTGGTTGAATCGTGTATGGGTGTCTGCTTGTATGTGTGTGTGTCAGTGTGTGTCTCGTGGAGTCTCCTTCAGTCGGTCCTAAGTGGGGTCAGAATGCCTTTCGGGTCCAGAAGAGTGATCCACTATAATCTTCAGAGACTCCCACTAAGACGTCCCACTGGACACAGGAGGGATCTGTACTTGTCTCTGTCTGTCTGTAGAATTAGGTCTGTTTGTGGCTTTTAAGTGACTACAAACGCTGTTTGCAGTACAGTCCGCAGTAAATGCCATCGACGGTCCTGATCACTCGGCGGAATGCAATGTATTACAGTGAAACAGCACCTAAGTGTCTATATTACAATTAACTACACTATATGAATTTCAAAAGAAATATACTCTATTTTTGTGTGTAAATTGTCACTGTTTTTTGCGGTTGACTACTGTGCTATATGAGGTATTTCTGGATTTATATACTGTATTTTTATGTTATCACTATGCGGATTGGGTCAGATACCTGGTGGAGTTTAAAAAAGACACTAGCATGAAACCAAACAATTGAACTATCTGTGACATGGAGTTACGTTTGTTAAATGTTGAATAAATGACAAATAGAAATATGTAAAGTTTGTTTTAATACACGTATTCACAAACAGGTGTAAACAAATAAGTAAAAAACTAGAAGGAATATCTGTGTTTTTAATTCTAGAACCGTACATTGAAGAGATCCCAGCTTGCCTCTTCTAACACTTGTTTCCAGTACTGTAACTGATGACAAGAAGCAGAGGATCAATAAGACTAGGATTTGAAGGCACTTGCCTCATAAGTTACCATTACAATCATATTGATAATTCTATTGTTCATTCAAAGGAAAGTTAAGCTTTGAACCAAAGAGAGGAAAACAATGAGCGCATTTTATTTTTGGTTTATAACTAAGTCAGTGAAATCATATACAGCTCGCTGTAGATGAAGTGCAAAATGTATCTTAATCTGCCGAAACAGGAACGGTAAATTACACTGTATATGCATTTTTAAGGATTGTAATTACAAGATACTAACACAGAAAATAACTTGACATGTCAAAAAGAATCCTCTGTGTTTATTCACAATATAAAAACATGCTTATGAGATGAAATTACTTAGTCACTGCAGTGACATCACTGTTGTCACCGCATATTATCGTACTGACACATATAAGAGATAAATGTTTTTCCCACACCCTCCTGTCACTGTCACTGAACAATCCATGAGTCAAAAGGGCAACGGCACACTTTAACCACTTATAAAATACATTTATCAGGTTCTCAGACTATGTTAGCAGCCACATTTGTGGATATGGAATGCGTTAAGTAAGCACAAAGTGTACCGTTAACCGACAAGATGGTTCTTGCTTAACTTGTCCAACAGGAACACTTGCTTCCATTTTTCAGTGTTCTCGTCCTTGCTTCTTGCTCTACATGACACAGCCTGGAAGCCTGTGTGCAGGTCTCCTAGAGAAACCAATAAACACTGTTGCTGGAGCTCCTACTATCTGTCGCCTGATTTCTAAATGTAATTATTCCCTTTATAGTACATTACGTTCGTCCAAGAGGAAACCCGTAGGGCTCTGGTTAAAAGTAGTTTACAGTAAAGGGAATAGGTTTGCTTTTGAAACACTCTACACAGCGTGTGGTTAAAGGCTGCTGCCTTGGTCTCTATGACTTGTCCCAGCAGAGAGCCAAGCCAATTAACATGCGCCCTAGACATTGAGCCTGCTCCATGCTGATGCCTTCACAGGCAGGAGTGTGGATTTAGGGGGGACAGGGGGTGTCATGACAGATCAATGTTACCCCCCTGGAGAGTGAAAATCCTGGGATCCATTGACACTGACCCCCCCAATATACAGTACAAACCTACGCCATTGCTCACAGGGGAACGAGGCAGGGGTAGGGTTAAGTAGTCAGCACAAGACACCCCCACAGAAGCAGTCCCATCACACGTAGTTAATGTAGAGTATTAACCCATTGGGTCAAGAAGAGCCATGTCAATAAGTGTAGACATTAATCTGTACAGTACTTTTTCAGTGTTGATGCCCTCACTTAGGAATAAGGCTGACTGGTGCTGGAAACACAATGGCATGGAACCCTCAAACAAATTTTCATAGTGGTTTAATGCTACAAGCTAGCTGACCACAGATCACCTACGTATGTCTTCTTTGCATGAATGGAGTGGCCTACAAGGGAAATTAGGTTCTCTTGGGCTGGAGGTATACAAATACACATGCAGGTAGCTAGCTTATCATCATGGATATGTACCTAGCATTAGGGAGTTATTCACTTTCACTCTCTGCTTAAGAGAAAACATCTAATGCCCATAAATGTGAACAAAGAAATGGGTCTCACAATGTAGGTGCAGAGTCAGCTTAGAGATAGTTACACCCACATACAGAATACTAATGTTAGCGGCAAGCTAATGAGGCCTCACATGTGTTACATATCATGGAATGAATTTCTCTTTTAGTGAAGGCACGTCTTTTATCCATGAATGTAGAGCCCTCACAGGGGACTGAGTGGGCTGGCTGGTGCTGGAGGTTTTACACAGGTTGTACCCACACATGGCTAGCCCGATGTAATACATAGTTAATGCTGCAAAAGTGTTATTTCATTCTGGTCAGCTGAAGTTAATGCACCTACATAAATGTGATGTTTGAAAATGTAATTAAAATATTTTTTGTGATTGCAATTAATGCACGGGAGGGAACTATACATACTACAGACATCAAGTGTCTCATAAATGAGGCAGTTTTTCCCTTTTGGTAGTTACATTTTGACATTGACAATTTAAGTTGGCCATGGTGCTAAATGGGCTTATCTTAGTGAACACGTGAGACACCAGAATACAAAATATCAAGAAATAGCTTTAATGTTTTGTATTATATTATTAAATTGAATAAGTACATATTCTGAAATTAGATGAAGACACTGATCAAATAGACGTTTGGGCATTCTTGGTAAATGATTAATTATTCAAACAATGTCTACAGTGTACTGGTGTCTGACATCTTGATTTATGGAGGCTAAGGGAGGCTAACGTCAAACTGTGTTAGAAATTCTTGCAGGACAACCTGTTGTCACAGCACATAGGCACTTCATCAGTGTTTCCCAATGCTCTCAATGCCCTCCATAGCCTCCCAAGTCCATAGCAGTGCCCTAAGTGAGAAGAGAGTGAAAAATAGCAGGCATACACACTCATATCACTATTTAACATGGAAGTGCAAAGCCCCGCACAAACTCCACCCAACCTGCTACTAACAATACAATGCTAGCTAGCTAATGAAGACTGTGGTACTGCAGGTCTTTGGAAGAGAGTCATGCTCCACATTTAAAACATGTCAAAACCCTGTGAGTGTTTCAAGGGAGGCTGAGACATTTTTTGTGGCCCTATAAAAGCTCCAGGTTGATCTGAAAGAAAGTACTGTAGCAAAGTGGGCCAGCCAGCAAAGGGAGAGACACAAGAAGAACAGGCCTTCCAATCCTCTTTGGTGGAACTGGAATAACACCCAAATCTGATTCCAGAACACACTTTGTAATACACTGAGAACCAAACATGAGAGGAACATCCTATTCCCAGAAATCCCAGTCACTGCAGGTGAGTGGCTCTCGAAGCAGTATGCGAGTCCAGAGCCCCTCTCCATCCAGGTGCCGCGGTTCCTCGTACAACCGCGGACGCTCCGGATACCAGGATGGCAATGTATCATCCGCTGTGGAAGTTGGCACAGAGATACACCAGCTGCACGCCAACGAAAAAGAGGAGATGCAGGAGCTGAACGTGAGGTTTGCCGGGTATATCGAGAAGGTCCAGGCCCTTGAACAGAGGAACGCACAGCTGATGGCCGAGCTTGCCGCACTTCAGGGCCGCTTCAAGGGAGGACCCACCGGCATTGGAGAGGAGTACGACCTCAAGTTTAAGGAGATGAGGGAGCTGATCGAAGCTTTGACCAACGAAAAAGGAGCTGCTGACATTGAGAGAGGATACATCGAGGAGGAGGTTGAGGTGTGGAGGCTGAAACTGGAAGAGGAGATGGCACTAAAAGGTATGGTCACAGTCTCACACTATTCACTGTCTGTTGATGCGGTAGGTGGTATCCTATATTTCTTATTGTAGATACTATATCAGCGCCTTGCAAATACTCTGATGTACAATTTCCCTGAAGAATGCAATATTTCTTTGAAGAAATACAATTAGAGTAAGCTATTATGGAATGCATAGTTTTGGTTATATAAGTTGGCTGGTAGGGTTTTAAGATTGGCTAACATTGTGTCTACATAATACACTAATGCAAGGGCCAGTTAACTAGACCTTGACACTAACAACTATGCTGCTGTGATATTTCTAATCCACCTTTGTTCATCCATCTCCAGGGGAAGCCGAGATGATCCTGAGAGAATTCCGTCAAGATGTTGACAATGCTACCCTGCAGAAAGCAGAGCTTGAGAAGCGCATCGAACAGCTGGTGGCTGAGATCGAATTTCTTAAGAAGCTGCACGACGAGGAAGTTGCCGACCTCATGAAGCAGATCGAAGAATCCAAGGTGACAGCAGAAATTGATGGAGACCGTCCCGATTTGGCTGCATATCTCCGTAACATGCGAGCTGAGATAGAGTCCGTGGCTGCCAAGAACGTCCAGGAAGCTGAAAAGTGGTACAAGGGCAAGTTTGAAACCCTCAAAGAGGTCGCTGGCAAGAAAGAAGAACAGATGAAGATCATGAAAGAAGAGATCACCACTTTCCACAACCAAGTGACGGACCTCCAGAACCAGATCGATGGGCTAAGGGCACGCAACGCAGCCCTGGAGCAGCAGCTGGAAGACATGGAGATGGCCCATATGGATAAGGTTGGGGGCCTGGAAGGCATCATTGCCCAGCTGGAGAACCAACTCTGCGAGACTAAACTGGAGATGGGCAAGTACCTGGCTGACTACCAGGAGTTGCTTCACATTAAGCTGAAGCTGGACGCTGAGATTGCTGTCTACAGGAAGCTGCTGGAGGGAGAGGAGAGCAGGCTGGGGATCTCAGCAGGAAAAGTGACTGAAGCTTAAAAGGTGAGTTGGTCACAGTTATATGGAAAAAAGTAATGACCCGCAGTGGTGCCTTGATGTAGGGCTTGAATTCAAATCAAATGAAAGTGCGGTTTGTGGATTATCAACAGTACTGATACCCTATTCATACTAATTTAATAAAACATCACATTATTCTTTTTGTATAACATTTTTGAGAACTTCTAGTCAAAAGATACCAACCATGTAATTTCCCTTTAGATTGAGCTGTTTACTCTGCCTCTATGCACACTGGCTATAACCTGTACATACAACTCTTCTCTCTAGGAGCTGATGGCCACCTCCATGTCCCAGTGTGGAGAGCCACACGGCTGCCAGACTGTCTGTCTGAGCCCCTACCGTCACGTCCAACCTGGTCAAGACTTACCCGCCCCATCTACTTATCCCTCCCTTCACCCTTCTAGACCCAAGCATACCAACCCTTTTAACCTTCATCATTTTCCAAACACTCCAACCCCAACTGACCAGTCACTCACCCTCCCAGGGTGGTTAACTCCTCATAAAAAACATCTCCATAAATTTAAACCCCAGGCCCAAATCATTTCATGTAACATAACTGAAGACATTTACATTAACGTATACAAAGTACTACTTAATAAATAAAGCTTGACTTGAGTGCATAAAGCTGCAGTGAGATGTTTCTGGTATTGTTCCTATTGTGTCCATCTAAACTGATAACAGGGTTTGTTGTTCGAGGTGCTGGATTTCTGAACACTTTAATAATTGTGTTTTAATTCTAAACTGTACAAGCTGCCACAAAGGCTAATGGAACAAAGAACATTGAAATTGACCTTGATTTTAAATATACCAAATAAATATTGAGCATTGTGGTCACAAAACTTAACACAATACACACAAACCATTATGTATTTTTATAATCTGATTAAAAAAGTCAATACATTTGAAACATTTGAGCGCTCTGTACAGATGCTTTAGTAGCTCAATGAGTATAAACCAAGAAAATGTGTATTCAACAATCCTGAAAACAAAAAAAAATAAAATATTCCAACGTTTGTAAGTGAAAATCCAAAGTTGTTCTGAACAAGTCAGCGACGACTGTTCTTCCTTCTCTTGAGAGCTTTCCACTCTCCCTCCTGGGTGGCCAGACTGCCATACAGCTCCTTGACCTTCCTCTTCCTCTCTGCATCCCTACACACAAAAACAATGTCAGGATATCTGTACACTGAAAGGTGTTGCAAAGTAGTAGTATAACAGCAAGAAAGAGTGGATCAAGCAGAGAAGTCGAATGCAAAGTGTCTCCAAGTGGAAAATGATGGCAATCCGCAGGGGCATGCAGTAAAGGGGCTACCGCTAGAGCAAGCAAGATGTCATACAGACCTGGCCATGACCTCGTTCAGTTTCTCACGGCCCAGGAAGCGGCTGTCCTTTCTGATCTCTCTAAGAGCTCCTTTAAACTCTTTCTTATACTTGTGTTTCAACCTCTCCTTCTCCCGCTCCTCCTTCGTGTTCCCTCGCTTCTTCCCATAATCCAGCCTGAAAGAGGGTTTAGAGTTGATTGAAGTTGACGCTACAGAGGAGTATATATACATATCTTAATATCTCCAAAAGGGTGATGGTACATTTTCTTAAATTCTCTACACACAAATAAATCAAGCAGTGTCTCACACTTCTACAATCCTTGGTGTGAAAAGTTTGAGGGGAATCGGCTTCTTCTTCTCAAACACCAGGGGAGGACATGGCGTATGACAGCCAGATAGGGCAGCAAGGATTTCTCCATGAACCTCCTGGGATTAGGGGAGTAGACGAAAGTATTAAGACAGAAATTAATATCCAGCTTGTAGCATATACCAATCACATTACATACAGATTCTTTTTAGGTAAGTTGCTGATTTACAAAGGGGTTAAAAAGCAAAACAACCAAGAACATTTTACATGCATTCCAAGGCTAAAATAATCAAGCAAAAAAACATGTGGAAGACCACTTTCAAGTGAAAACAAATCTGTGCTGTTCAGTATATACTGTTCAGATTATAGAGCAACTAACCAATTAAGTTTATAAAAAAGGGAGGAATTTCATCACATTGTTTTTGTCAGAAAACAAAGACTGTAGACTGAATAAGGGGATAAATCTAATTACAAGTCAGTCAGTGACTCCAAATCTGTTAACTGAAATTGACCCGGACCACGGGCTGTCCTCCCAGATCACAGCACTAGGTCACCGGGTCGAGTTTGAGGCCCGGGAGTCATATCAAGGTCTCAAACCATCTGCCCAAGACATTACACTACAAACTAGCCGTAGGATCATCTGACACAGCCACAATAATTTTTCTTCATTATTCAGGGCAAACTCCTATTCCTCCCTTTTGACTTTTAAACTAACTGAGCTTCACACATTGACATTTGCCCTGGATACCAGTGCAGGCCCACTCACCTGTAAGGCTGCGGGGTATGTTTTGATTGGAAGATGTTTGGAGAGCAACGTTACGATTGGCTGAAAGATGTGCAAGCAGGAAGGGAGTTCTCTGTACAACGAGAAGCAGCGCTTCAGGAGGTCCAGACAGGTGGCCACAATCGATAGCCTGAGGATGTGAGAGGGGTCATCACTGATAACATGTTTTGACTTCATCTGTTTTGTCTCTTAAGATGTCCACAGTCTTAACCAGCACACCATCCTGTGAAGCCCTGAAGTCTCCCTCTCAACAATAGTGTTGGAGTGTGTGCGTTTGCATTCCAGAGGAAACAATCAACTGATAGAGGGAATGTGAGTGCTGCCTCATTACCGTCTAAATAAACAAAACAACGGCCCATTCCCAGAATGCAATCCCATTTTAGAGAACGGTGGGTCAACCGGGGACACAGCAAAATGGTAGCGCTCAACAGAGCTTTGTGGGGAGGATGAACGGTCGCAATTCTGACACCTTCATACCAAACGAAGAATCCAGAATAAGGGCTTCAGGAATGCCACACAGGAATACAGTGCTTCTGACGTGTTAATGAATGTGCATGAGCTGAGGCACATGGAGGTGCCCAACCCTGCCCCCCACCTTTTTAATCTTGGATATTTCTTTCCCGTGTCTAATAGCAGGGCTGGTCGGTTGAGCAGAGCGGTGCCTACACACCAGATGAAGTGTGGAGGAGGACCAGAACCCCGCAGAGCGCTGACTAATTCGGACCGCTTCTGACTAGGCCTGTTCGAGTACTGGCTCTTCGCCCTCTCATTTGTGACAGCACACGGTTAGATAGGTCTTCAGGAAATGTGTGTTTCCCCAAATGTGTTCCTTCATCCTTGCCTAGGGCCTAATCCTTCCAAAGTCTGCAGATTTAAAACAGGACTCGGTTGGTCTAAGCCAGGGGTGTCAAAGTGGTTCCATGGAGGGCCGAGTGTCTGCAGGTTCCCAGTTCAGACCAAAACAACCAGGTGTGGGTAGAAACTAACCAATTAGTGACCAAATTAATCAATCAAGTACAAGGTGAGAGCAAAAACCTGCAGACACTTGGCCCTCTGTGGAACTGGTTTGACACCTCTGGTCTAAGCGTTGTGGTGGAAGCTGCTAGCCTTACAGACCTAAAAATATTACAGGCTCAGGGTGACACTGAATATTGGTTAAGATGAGAATTGAAGCTCTGCCTTCAGTCACACCAATAGAAAAAGAGGCAGAGAGAAGTGGAATCAGCCAAACATCCCACCTGCTAACAGAAACCCAGGAACACCTTTTATGCCCATCTCTGAGATCTTACCGGTAGTGGTCAGACTCCAGGTCGGAGGTCAGAGTGAGTGTTTGAGTGGCGGACAGAGGCAGAGTCTTCTTGCACCACGTCTGGCTGGACTCGGGGGATGACAGCACCAGCAAGTCACTGGCCTTACCGCTCCGCCTGAACGGGGGAACCACTGAGTAACCTGGGAAGAAAACGCAGCGTCCGGTCACATTATGGCCCACGGAAACAGACAGAAACTTCTGTGGGATTAGACATCTACTTGGTTTTAGAATAACGCAAAACAAGCTAACTTGTTCCTTCATTCACGCTCTTTAATCACCATGGAATACAGTGGGGAGAACAAGTATTTGACACACTGCTGATTTTGCAGGTTTTCCTGCGAAGGATGTAGAGGTCTGTAATTTTTATCTTAGGTACACTTCAACTGTGAGAGACTGAATCCAATAAAAAATCCCCAAAATCACATTGTATGATTTTTAAATAATTAATTAACATTTTATTTCATGACATAAGTATTTGATATCAGAAAAGCAGAACTTAATATTTGGTACAGAAACCTTTGTTTGCAATTACAGAGATCATACATGTCCTGTAGTTCTTGACAAGGTTTGCACACACTGCGGCAGGGATTTTGGCCCACTCCTCTATAAAGACCTTCTCCAGATCCTTCAGGTTTTGGGGCTGTCGCTGGGCAAAACGGACTTTCAGCTCCCTCCCAAGATTTGCTACTGGGTTCAGGTCTGGAGACTGGCGAGGCCACTCCAGGACCTTGAGATGCTTCTTACGGAGCCACTCCTTAGTTGCCCCGGCTGTGTGTTTCGGGTCGTTGTCATGCTGGAAGACTCAGACACGACCCATCTTCAATGCTCTTACTGAGGGAAGGATGTTGTTGGCCAAGATCTCACGATACATGGCCCCTTCCATCCTCCCCTCAATATGGTGCAGTCGTCCTGTTCCCTTTGCAGAAAAGCATCCCCAAAGAATGATGTTTCCACTTCCATGCTTCACGGTTGGGATGGTGTTCTTGGGGTTGTACCCATCCTTCTTCTTCCTCCAAACACGGCAAGTGGAGTTTAGAACAAAAAGCTCAATTTTTGTCTCATCAGACCACATGACCTTCTCCCTTTCCTTCTCTGGATCATCCACATGGTCATTGGCAAACTACAGACGGCCTGGACATGCGCTGGCTTGAGCAGGGGGACCTTGCGTGCGCTGCAGGATTTTAATCCATGACAGCATAGTGTGTTACTAATGGTTTTCTTTGAGACTGTGGTTCCAGCCTTCCTCAGGTCGCTGACCAGGTCCTGCCGTGTAGTTCTGGGCTGATCCCTCACCTTCCTCATGATCATTGATGCTTCACGAGGTGAGATCTTGCATGGAGCCACAGACCGAGGGAGATTGGCTGTCATCTTGAACTTCTTCCATTTTCGAATAATTGCAACAACAGTTGTTGCTTGCCTATTGTCCTGTAGCTCGGATGTCCTTACCCAGCTCTCTGGTCTTGGCCATTGTGGAGAGCTTGGAGTCTGTTTGATTGAGTGTGTGGACAGGTATCTTTCACACAGGTAACGAGTTCAAACAGTTGCAGTTAATACAGGTATTGAGTGGAGAACAGTAGGGCTTCCTAAAGAAACAGGTCTGGGAGAGCCAGAATTCTTACTGGTTGGTATGTTATCAAATACTTATGTCATGCAATAAAAATCATATAAAATAATACAATGTGAATTTCTGGATTTTTGTTTTAGATTCTGTCTCTCACAGTTGAAGTGTGCCTATGGTAAAAATTACAGACCTCTACATGTTTTCTAAGTAGGAAAACATGCTAAATCAGCAGTGTATCAAATACTTGTTCTCCCCACTGTAGTTATTATAATGGCGAACTTCATTTGGAGAGGGTCTGAATCAAACGTCGACAGGGGTTGAGGTATTGACACCTAATCATGCTTGAATTCTGCCAGTGACGGCCTAGCATTGGGGTGGAACTATTTAACTGAGCGCAGCTCCTGTCATGCTGCCCTGACTGCTCTCTGCATCATCATATTGCAGCTGGCAGACACACCGAGGAAATTACTTCACAGACACTTCTAAATCAAATGGATCTGGGAGAGTCGTTTAAGGGGTTCCTCACATTGAAACTACAGTATAGGGAAACCCCTAGAAGTTATTGAAAGAACCCCTTTTTCAAAGGCTTCCATAAAGAACCATTTTAAGACAATCTTTTTGGGGTAAATTTGGGCAGGTAGGTTGTTCAGCTGGTATTTTGAGTAACGAGTATAAATAGTTCTTTATGACACTCTTTGACATTTGACAAAGAACATTTAGGGGTTCCCCCAGTTGCAAAGTCCTCTTCTTAGAGGGCAGGAATAAGTTGTTTAAATGTGCATTAGTAGCTCTGCAAACTGTGAGCTAAGGATGGGCACATTCATTTGAAAGTATTAATATCCAAACAGATGTATACTAAGAAATGTGATAAAAAGCCAATTTTAACAACGAAAAGACATTGTCAAAATCAGCAATCCCCAATAGTTTCACCCAGGACACATTTCTGTCATCTGGAAACCGGAAGTATGAATTATATTAAATGATCCATGAGATCCAGTTATATACAAAGATAGCCTGAAATTTGAAATACTTACAAATCAAGAACTTTCCATTTATCCAGTGTTCCAGTTGCAGCAGTAATCCGTCATAATATTATAACATTGAAAGTACCATTCTGTATAGCCTGAGAGGGTGGGGACATGGTCTGAGTACCATTCTCCCCCTAACATTCCCATTCTTGACACTCCTTGTTGTTGCCAAAGCGACTTGCCTTTCGACAATGACAATGTTCAACATGCACCTGGATTTTAATATGAGGAGCAGCTCATAAGTGGTTAGGAATTACATATTACTTTCGATGTCAACCAATGATTTATGGTCGATCTTACTTCCATTACAGAAGCAACATATTCCAATTATTATCATAAGGAAAACTGTAATAATAATCTCAATGTATTTCTGGAACTAACTCGATTCTAACCCAACCTCAGTGAATAAACAAAAAATGTGTTAAACCAAGTTGGTGAAGTGAAAGAGTAACAGTGACGTACCAGTGGTCTTGTCCGGCACGGCCAGGTGAAGTGCTCCCAACAGGAAGTTGATGAGCTCGGGAAAGAACCTCTTAGAGAAGGAGACATACTCAAGGGCCAGACAGCACAGAACAAGGCCTGATGTCAAATCTTTCAGTGATGTCACGGGGCACTGATCACACAAAGGGAAAATAGGAAACAGGTTATTAGACACAAATCAGAGCCTCACAAACGTATTTGCCTACTAAGCACAGGCAACAGGGGTAAACATTTACATTCAAATACTTGATCATTGAAAATAATGTCTTTAAAGCCATTATCGTCTTTCCTTCTCCATGACTTTATGACACTTCTCTGCTTTCTGACCAACAATGAACTTTTCCAATTCCATGTTACTATTAACATCAATCAATCAATCAATCAAATCTATTTTATAAAGCCCTTTTTACATCAGCAGTTGTCACAAAGTGCTTTTACAAAACACCCGGCCTTAAACCGCAGGGAGCAAACAACAATAGTGCTGAACTTGAGTGGGTAGGAAAAACTCCCTAGCCACTCAAGTTCATCACTATTGTTGTGAACATCTAGTCATGCTGTCGTTCTCTAGCTTGTGTGTGTTCATCGTGTTGAGTGTCGCCTCAGAGGTTTCTGGCCTGCTTTCACCATTCACATAGTGACAAAATCATTAACTCACAAGTTTGTGGACGTTAGATAATAACAACCAGAGTTCATCTTTTCCCAGAGGCTAAGTTTGCTTTGACAACACCGCCGTAATCAACACCAAGAAACGGCATGACTCTTCATGTCACAACCAGAGGCTTAATGAAAGTCGAGGTATGGAAGGATAAAAACTGTGTGTGTGTGTCTCCTTTCTGTTGAGCAAAATGGAGCTGAGCCCATCTACATCAAGGCCATGATTATACAAAGGGTTGTCAGCAGGAAGGAACACCCCTCTTCTGCCCGCCTGGGTTCATATAGCATTCGACATAATCTAAACAACACTGTTTTCGGTTTAGACAAGCTGCAGTGCCAGATAGGCAAGATTAGCCAATTGCGGACTGGTTCCATTGAACCAGGTAATCCAATTCGAGCATAGATAATTTGAAATACTTTATTTTAAGTTGCAGTTGAACCCAAGTCTAGTTCTGTGATACAGGGGCTCCAGCCCACTTCAACAGAAAGAAGTGGAGGACAGTGCAGGCGTCTACTGATAAAGGGGAAAAGGTTGATTTAAAATGGATAGGAGATGAAGGGATGATGAAATTCTGTGAAAGGGTGTAGTGTAGGGACTGGTTGAAAACAGCGAGAAAGTTCAGTAAAAAAAAGAAAGGAAGCGATGACCTACTTGATCGGTCCGGATGTGTGTGCGTGTTGAGAGTTAATTGCAAATGTCCAAATATCTGTTTGTCAACTGATCGATCGATGAAATTCTTAGTGCAAACACAACCTCACACAAAGGATAAATACCTTGGTGAGGGCCTGGCTTATGTACAAAAGGGCTGGGGTGGTGACAGGGTGACGGAAATCCGAGGTGGGGAACAGCAATGCCGTGATCTTCAGGTAAATGAGCTGAGGGAGAGAAAGAAAAATATGAAAATTATCTTGCCATTTAAATCTATAATTTACAAAATGAACATGATTGATGATAACATTATTATAAAAAGCAACAGAAATGTTTGAATTTGCTAAGTTTGCAAAACCTGCTTGACTAAACACATCTGGTTCATGGGATGCTAGCCCACTGGCATCAAATGAGCAATTTGTTTCAAACTTGATGCTGAAACTGCAAAAAGGTAAATAAATGCCCCGTTTTCCTATTTTTACCTCCAAATAAAACGGATGCTTCTGTAAAATAAACATTTCCATGCATTTGGCACATAACTCGATATAAATCTTGCAAATTGTCTGGAGCAAACTGTATTGTCCTCTTATGCAAGAAAGAAATAGCAGTGAGAGAAACGAAGCAAATGCTGCAAAAAGGGATGAAGAAAAGCTAGTTAAGAAATGATTTAAAAGCACCATGTCTAGTTTCGGGAAAGCAGCACGACCCTTGACCTCCAGAACCTCCTCCATGCTGTGGGCATCGTCCCCCAAGGTCGACTGCAACGCCTTGGAGGCCGCTTCTGGGAAGAGCTGACAAAGGCCATACAGCTGCCTGAGAAACAGACACCAGCACATATACACGTTAAGTTCAACCAGCGCTTTCTTTGTTTTTTGGCCACTTTTCTCCCATGTGACTAAGCATCATCGCAGCAATTTAAAGGTCGCAACATGCTTCCTCTGAAAAGAGCCATTTCTATTCACGCTACTCGTTCAACTGGCATTCAGAGTACGTGAGGTCACGTTCCCTTAAATAATGCCCTCAGACACATCTGAAGACTTAACAGGGAGTTGCACAATGAACCAAGAAAAGCTCTGTTGACAATGTGTCCCCAACCTCGGGTGATGTCGGCTAATTTTTCGCGGCCTGTAAGACTCCTGGTTAGATGGGCAATTGGTCCAGTCCGACTCATACCTAGGCTGTGGTGAACGCTTTTAAACTGCAATGCTATGCGTTAGACTGCTGTGCCACCCTGACTGAAAGGCAGCAAGTACAGACAAGACTGGAGAATAAGCAGAAGCCTAAACCAGAAGAACAGTCCTTTTAATGGCGCAAAAAAACAAGATTGTTACTCACGGTATCAGTTTGTCTATGGTGGAAAGTTCAGGTGGACTCCTGGTGGCCAACTCTCCCACATACTCAAGCAGGAAGCCAAACAGTTTCTGAGGGAGAGAAAAAAATACAATAAATATATTTGATAATTGTTATACAAGTGTTTATTGTAACAAGTCTATGCAAACAGTATCAATCAAATTAGTATTTATAGCAGCACGAGTTAAATACCAGAATGGCCAAACCTGTATTTTGAGTTTGTTGCCTATACCCAGACTGGGGTGGTTACACTGCTGTGTCCTGGCCAAGATGATGCACTGGTGGTCAGCAGGATGACCCTGTAGAAGATTCTTCAGATCACGGTAACACTCTGGAGCTAGGAGGACAAGAGAAAGACAAGGAACACGGATGAAGAAGTCAGATGGATGATATTGGCTTGTCAGGGCTTGACCAGAGGAGGGAGTAATGTTCTGTTTCTCTGTGCGACATGGAAAGGCCAAGATTAGCTTTCAATTGAAACAAATCATTTTGCATCATTATTTCCTTTACCATGTTGGCCAGCTCAAATATATATTTGTATACACTGTAAATTTTACCAATTGAAATCATAGCCACCAACTAAAGGAGTTGTTGTACAGTTAGGTATTTCAGCTAAGGTACTGAAGCCAATTTAAAACATGTCTTACCTGTGAAGGTGTACGGCAGTTCTACTTTAGCTGCCTCGGCTTGGACCTTCTCACTCAGCTGAGGTATGGCTGCAGGCTGTTCATCCTTCTCCTCCTCCTGCTCCTCCTCTCCTTCCTCGCTCTCCTCAGAGTTCAGGTCTGAGTGGCTGTCCTCCTCACTGCCATCGTCATCCTCTTCGCCCTCCTCTTCACTTTCCTCCTCTTCAGATTCTTCCTCCTCTCCGCTCTGTTTTTCACCTTCCTCTCCCTCGAGCTTCTCCCCTTCCTCATTGATGTTCCATTTCCCATCCTGCACAATTTGAGAAAGAGCAATTTGTTATCTGTTCATCTTTGTCTGCCTTTTAAGTTCAACTTGCTTGGTTTCCATCTAATTGGCAATCGGTTTTCACACAAGGTTTTCTAACATTTTCAAAGAGAAAACATGCAACATTTTTCACCAGTGGTGTATTTTGGCGCACATACTGAATAAAACCTACAAAATAAAAAAACTAAAAATTCATTGTCTTCTTTTTTCCCCCACAATTACAAATGCGCCCGTTCCAGTCTTGGCCTCTGTCCTCAAGCTAATCCTAGCAATGCAGCACAGGGAGGATACACTATATGAAAGAATTGCTCATGTCACCAAAATAAGAGCATCTATATTTATTGTGAAAGAGCATTAACAAATCTTTTACCAATCAGAGAATTCATCACCATTTCATATTTAGCTTAACATACTGCCTGCTTCCCATTCTTGTAATGTAAAATAGCAAAATAATTCAATGACTGATTTGATTCAATATGATGGAAATCAGATTTATCTGATGTATGTAAATGTTAAAAAAATAATAATAATCACTCAGGCAGAATACAAAGACTTCTGACTTAGCGTGAAGTAAATGAACATAACGCCACCTGCTGGAGCTTCTGCAGGGTTGGGCCTCTTAGTTTCTTTATGGCTATTCTACCAATATTTTCATATAAAAGCATTTCTCCCACCACATGTATTTTACAAATCATTTTACAGACACAAAGATCCCACCATGCGGCCAAATATAACATTTTACCAAAATATCCTGTTTCCATCAGTTGCCTTTTTTGTCAGTTACATATTCCACACAAAATGGCTTGGTGTTACTACAGCTGGTCTTGGGCATACAAGTGTGTGGCCCAGGGCCGTCATAGAACCAGGCCGTCTAAACTCACAGGAACGTACTGGGTGGACTTGCACCTTGATTGCGCTCCCTTTTGCCAATCCAAGGGTATTGACCAACCTTCTGATTACTAACAGCCCCAAACCAATAGCACTGCCCACCACGGCAACCTTCTAATGGGGGTAATCTGAGACCCTGGTCAGAAAATCGATTTAAAAACATTGGCAGGTGTCTGAACTCTGGGACGCCGAAAGGAATCCCACGACCCGGGACAAAATTGAACGTTTAGGGCCCAAACCACAGGCCAAAAAAATCTGCTTCCAAATGACTGATTGACAAACCAAACAGCATGTAAATATTGTCCCTTACCTGATAGGCTAGAGTCGGTTTGACATCTCCATCCAGGACAAAGCCGTCATTGATGTCATCAGCTGACATGTGAGTCGGTGCCTTAGCGTTGCCTTCCACTATATCTCCCATCATCCTCTGTAACCTGTCAGCCTAAGACAAGGGTCAAAGCACAGAAAGGAAATAGCATCTGTTGGACAAGTCAATCAAAGCACAGTCCATGTCTCACAGAAACATGTAAAAGCACCCATTCCCCACAGAAGGACACAACGACAAAGCAAAATGCAAAGGAAGTCATTTTAGAGCCACATCCATACCTCTAGTTGGTGCAGGCGTTCCTGTTCCTCCCTGGCCACTTCCTCAGGAGTCTTCAGCTTCTCAGAGGGCGCGGCCTTCATCTCAAAGCCCAGCTCACGCACCATCATGTCATACTCATCCAGCTGATCAAGGAGGGAAAGATGCAATGTTTAGACAATGGTGCTTCCCAGGCAAACATTTAAAACTTTAAAATCACATTTTATCTGTCATGGGGCTTGCTAACAACAGGTTTTGACTAAGCTATGCTTACCTAACGAGCCCACTTCCAAATAAATAAGAAAATGTTATATTAAAAATGTAATCTAAAATTCCATGGTTAAGATAAAAACATAATATATTTTGCATGATGGAACTGGTTGTAAGAGACATGCACATGCTCAAGTTGTCAGACAGACTTGTACATCGTTTCTACTTCAATTCAACATTTTAGCATGGAACTTAACGCCTATCAATAATAAACTGATCTGTTGGAGGTCATGTGTCCAGTAGTCTCACCTTGGGCTTGTCCTCATCCTCGGCTCGGTCAGCCTTGGGGGCGTTCTTATGAGCCAGCAGCCCTTGGATGCTCTTCCAGTCTTGGTCCAGCTTTTCTGTCAGTACCTGGGACTCCTCCTTCTGGTTCTGCCTCTCCCTCTGAGAACAACAAGTTAGCCGTTAGTCATGTAGACTCAACCCCAAAAAACGTGGAGCTACTGTTGGAACCAATTATTTCATTTTGATTTTTATTTAGAGGAAAATAAGGAGCTACACGTTTCTGACAAATGATCAGAATGCATAAATGATCAGAAAGTAAGCTTTGTACCATTGCTGCAAAAAGTGCTATGGAAGTCCACTTATGCTAAGAAAATAGGCAGTTTTAGATAAAACATTCAATATTAGTACACTGCAAATCAACAGCAAAGATACAAGAGTATTTCAAGCCCATTGCATCTATACACTATGCACACAATTATTAGGCAAATCGTATTCCACAAGATTTATTTTATTGTTGAACAAACACAATGCTCTCAGTCAATCCAAAATATAATTGAACCACTGATTTCTCTAGGGGGAATAAATAAGAGTGCAGAATTATTAGGCAACTAAATTACAAAAATAATTTCTCCAACTCTTGTTGGACAAATAAGTAACACAAAATAAAAATTAAATAACATTTTTGACCATTCAAAAATATATTGTGACCAATATTACCACCCTTCTTTTCAATAACTGTCATGAGCCTTCGATCCATGCTGTCTGTCAGTTTCTTGATCATTTCACGATCAACTTTTGCTGAAGCAGCAACCACAGCCTCCCAAATGCTGTTCAAAGAAGTGTATTGTCTTCCCTGACTGTAAATCTCATGTTTGAGAAGGGCCCCCAAATTCTCAATAGGATTTAAGTCATGAAAGGAAGGGGGCCATGTCATTATTTGGGCATCTTTGTTGCCCTTGCTTGCTAGCCAAGCACTGGAGTATTTGGATGCATGTTGTGGAGCATTGTCCTGCATAAAGATCATGGCCTTCTCGAAAGCTGAGGACTTCTTCCTGTACCACTGCTTGAAGAAATTATCTTCCAGAAACTAGCAGTGGGTTTGGGAGTTGGACCTTTTCAACACAAAAATGTCCAACTACCTTTCTTAATGATGGCAGACCATACCATTAACCCCTCCTCCACCTTGCTGGCAACTGACTTTAAGTGATGCCCTGTGTCCATAAGTGATCTAGCCGCAAGCCAACATGTGAATTATTCAACATGTGACTTATTCAGTGGTGGACTTCTTTCAGCCTTCTTGACCTTGGCCATGTCTTTGAGCACTTGACATCTTGTACTTCTGGACACTCCAGGTCGGTTGCAGTTCTGGAATATGATGGCACTGGAGGATAATGGGTTCCTGGTAGCTTCTCATTTAATTGTTCTCAAGTTTTTGCAGTTAATTTGCACCTTATTCTCCATACGTTTGACAAACAAAATGTTTGAGTGTCTGGTGGTCATTTGGTCCATTTTACCTGAGGTAATGAAGTTGCCTAATAATTATGCACACCTTGATATAAGGTGTTATTCACTGTTGCCACACCCTCCGTCATATCATATACATATCACCTGAAAATTATTCAATCCAATGAGCATTAAGTTTATCTGTTGGCAAATGTGCATAGAAATAATGATACAATCAGAATACTCACATGCCTAATAATTGTCCTAAACTAAATATTAGGGACTAATTTTGAGTTTTTGCTGATAACACCTACTGATCCAATATTTTTTAGTTAACATGTGCTTTGATTGTCATTATTCTTATATATGACGTACAAAATGTTGTACAAAACATTTTTATAAACAACTGTTTTAATATTAAATGAAGAGTAACTTACACCATTGTAACAGCATAAAATCTTCTTTTTTTTTTACTTTGGAATGTTCAAACTGGTACATGGACTTTCTGATTATCTTGAAACCTTTGTGTACAAAACTTCTACACTTATATTTAAATGTGGTAGTAGACAATTGATAGGTTGAATGTTCAGTTTGATACCAAATTGTTTAATCCTATTAAAATTGGACATTCAAGATATTTGCCTACTGGTAAACATAGCTGCTACATACTAAAAGAAGATGACCACGAAATGAAAAACATGAAAATAATGCAAAACATATTCATATAGGAGACTATAAACACAACAATACAAATTAACCGGTTGGGGAAAAAGTAGGCAGAAATGAGTTAATACCACTAGACCCATCATTCAAGAATAGTTGAGGGCTTGACGCTCACCTTCTCCTGTTTGGACCTGATAATTAGCTCCTCTATAAGTTCCTGTCTGGACTTGGCTCTCTGTTTTCCTCCTTCCTCCTGCTCTCCTGGAGTCTTCTTCATCAGCAAGCCTCCTCCTCCAAAGTGAGACGCAGTCATCTCAGCTGAAGGAAAGATGGATGAGAAAATATAGTATTTTGCACAGTCGCACACATTTCACTGATGTGGCCTTGTTATTTTCAGATGCATCCAAGACTGCCAGACGGCTCTCTGATTTTGTCATAGGCAAAAGCGCATCTATATAAGTGTGTCAGCCTTGACCCATACACAGACCAGTACACCAGCGCTAAGAGTTACAGAAGGGCTATATGCCATTTATAGGCCATACAAAGCTATAGTAGGCAAGAACCTCAGAGAGCCAGAGAAATAGGCTAAAATGTTATCGAAACTTGGATAAACCTAATCAACTTTCTCATCTGGCCGTCACATTTTGCTAGCAGAAAACCAGGTCGCAAAGCAAATATATCAATACGAAAATGCCTGTCTCACTAGGTCACCCATTTCATTGATGCCCTTCAATTTGATTGAGAACAAGAGGCTACTGCTGACATTTGTCCTTCACACAAAACATGGGAAGAGGGGAGGTGTAATGGGTTTGGACTGTATGTCCTTTAAATGTGTGTCACAGGAGATTTCATTGGCCCTGTGGGAAAATGTGGGAAACCACATTTTCAAAATGTTGTTGATTGGCACATGCAGAGACATAACTTGGTACTCAAGAAGATGCAAATGCATATCCCCAGGAATCTGAGATAAAATGCCTACTAGGCTGCTATGGAGAAAAATCATTCAGATAGAATGCATGTTGTTTATTGGTATACAGTGCAATTCAATTAGGTTCTGTAAAGCAGCACATTGTGACAACCTGGGTGAAGGATTACTATTGAGAGCAGGCATATTCCTAATACCGTTGACTGACACAAGCAAATAGGTATAAATCCATTAACGTGCTTGCATTTCTGTTTTCGGAAAATGTTGTTCCAGTGCCAAGAAACTGGATAGTGGCCAGTGAAACTCCAGAAGATCTAAATACATATCCCATGAAATTGATTGAGATTAATGGTAGGTAGACAAGGCAACTCGATACCCAGTATATTTTTGACATTGTCCACTATAATGCCAACAGCCCAAGTACATAGTGTCTATAGAATACCTAGGATTGTGATGGAGTCTGCATTCAGTAGAAAGCTCTCTGACTAGCTATGTTAATGTAATTCTAATGCATTATAATTTATTAAGTGGTGTTACAGTGCAGCAACATTATCATGAATGTCAGGCACTAAGTTTGTTAGTTACTGTTAGTCATAGTAGTGAGATATTTGAACAATAATATGTTTGAACATAATGAGCATTACTGAATATTAGTGTGTGTGTGTTTGTGCTTGTTTGTCACGGTCAGTCACAGTGGTGACAGACATTTGGCACACCTGGAGTGCAGGCTTTGGGGGCCCACAGACTACAGGTCATACACCAAACCTAATCTTCTTCTGGCTTTGAGTAATTGAAGTGTTCCATGCACACAATACAGAAATTCCCATCAGCATCTGAGGAATCTGTGTCCTATGGCTCAATATTATGCATTTTCAGATTTTTCTTTCCTGATGCTTTCGTAGACAGCCTAGGTCGTTGTTGGTTTGTGTGAGTTCATTTGTCTTGTTTCTTGCCCAGACCTCTCTTTGGCAAGCATTTTGGTTTCACCTTGTCAGACCTCTGCTCTTCTTCTAGGGCCATTGTGACAGGTGTATGTGATTATTACTGTTTGTTTCCTCTTCCGTACTGTTACCGGGATTTTCCTTGGTACAGCTTTTGGTAAGGGTCGCACATCAACTCGGCAAAAGTTCCAGTTCAAGTGTTTCTTCAGCACAGGTTGTTGGGGGTCGGGCAGCCGGGGGAGTGGCCTGGTCGGGCAGCCGGGGGAGTGGCCGGGTCGGGCAGCCGGGGGAGTGGCCGGGTCGGGCAGCCGGGGGAGTGGCCTGGTCGGGCAGCCGGGGGAGTGGCAAGTCCATGCACAATATGAGCCAACGATGCATTTTAGTAAAAGGGTTTCATTCCCATTACTTTATTTGTTGACTTTCTGTAGCTAATTTGCAAACGTTCGCTAATTTGTAAGTTGAAAACAAACTTAAATTTTTAAAAGAAAAGCCACAATATCTGAATATATCAATATATATTACCTACTAACATGTTTTACCTCTACCTTGCAGATGAGCAAATAATAAAAAACGACAAGAAGTGCAGGTCAGTGAAATATTTAACAAGTAGAAACTTGTAAGTAAGATGATGACTTAGGTGACACAGACGCAGGCCCAAAACAAGTTAAGCAACCTCAGGATACCCTTAACTGTTTATGGTTTGCAATCTCAGTCATACATTTAGCCGTTATTTTAAAAAAAATTACGGCTAAATGTGATCTATGATCTAAGCAGCTAGTGCGGTGCATCCTAATACTGGTCCTGAATTCCCCAAGTTGTTCAGGTTTCTCTTTTTGCCACAGCTCTCACACACAACAATGTGCATCCCTTGGGGTCATTAGGACTAGGATTGGGAAACACTGCCCTTAAGTCTTGAAATCCGACAATGGTGATAAATATCCAGATTTTACTGTATATTTACATTGAGCATTAATCCATGTAGTATCCATCCTGTAATCTGGATACCAGCGATTTACAAAGGGAGTGACATTTTGTGAATCATTTCCTTTATATCAGTTCAGTGATTCCTTTCTTGACGGAAACAGAGGAAAATGAAAATATATTCCTAGGGAAAGTTTATCTTTGGAAAGGCAAGAGACAGGAGAGTCAGGAAAGAATTGAAGGAATGGCTGAGAGACCTAGCTGATATTGCCAAAGGAATGACACTGCTACAAATGTTGCCTAAATGTCTCAATCATGTTTTCTAGATCAGTGGGTTAGGGTTAGGGGCCCATTACGTCCAGCCAATCCAAACACTGTGTCTGGTTGGAACAGGTTCTTCTGTATGTTAATAATGGGGAAAGATATTGTGGTAATTTGTGTCAAAGGGCTTTATCAATAAATATTTGAGGTACACCTCTGATGGCGGTCTGAAACATTTATGGTCAGTATTAAATTGGACTTGTTTTCTCTGGGTCTTGGTTTTGTCTCGCTTTCTCTGGGTCTTGGTTTTGTCTCGGTATCACACCCCGTCGGTCTTGACTCAGACTCAACTCGGTCTTGACTTGGTGATTTAGTTTATTTTTATGCT
The DNA here is from genome assembly GCA_016801105.1 of Esox niger. Lineage (NCBI taxonomy): Eukaryota > Metazoa > Chordata > Actinopteri > Esociformes > Esocidae > Esox > Esox niger. Next base: position 31,451 of record JACXGJ010002718.1, on the reverse strand, counting down.
ATAAATCACAACTTGCATATAACCATACTTAACTTCAAAGGATTTTATGTCCCAAAAAAGCCAATGAAACACTTGCTCTGTATAGAGCCCATTGTGAACACACTGCATGTGATCATTCTACCCACCAATGCCAACATTTTCTCTAAATTGACATTAATGAACAATGTATTATTGGTGTTGGATACAATGTTGTGGCTGAGTAAAATTATCGCAACTTCCTCCCTACCCTTGCTGGGAGAGCATCACCATCAGCAGTTCTTACCGGCAGAACTGCTGGACCCTAGGAAGAGCGGCAGTAGCCTTGGCAACAACTAGTAGGGATACTAATAAAATAATAAGTAAAGATTGGTATAAAACTGCCACACCCAAATGCAGTCTCACCTGAGAGCAGTCCTCTCTCATCAGCATCATCGTCACTGTCCACCATGTCAGTAAGTTTCTCCATCTCAGCCAGAGACTGGCCATAGTGGGTCAATTCCTCCTCCTCATTCAGGTTGTACATGGCCTTCTTGTCCTGGGTGCGCTGATCGAGGATAACATCAGAAGACAACGTTATGGCAACGGCAATGCTTTACACAATACAAAAGCATCACTTGAGACAGGTGGGACTGGAGAATTTCCAAATTATATTGTTTTGATAGAAGTTCTTGTTTGCTTTTCCTTGACAATGTGTTGTGACAAAGAGAATAGAGACGTTTGTATGTGTTCGTTCTAACCTGTCTCTCCATGGAAAACCTCTGTAGGATTTTCTCCTCTGGGTCCATCTTGGCGTCATATTCTCCAAACCGTTTGTCTATAAACTTATTGGACTTGTCCTTCGTCTTGTACTCTTTCAGCAGTGTCTCTTTTCGCTGAGGAAAACGCAACGTTTTATAAGCACAAGATCCAAACTGGCAAAATAATAAAATACAATAATAAATAAACAAGTTGCAAGGTGCTACAGGCGTTTCAATGAGATATAGGTGAGATGTTGCTGGGTTACATTTAGCTTAGTTCCAGTTATTTGTGCAGGCTTGCTAACCCCCATGTGCCAACCTTCATGTTCACCTTTTTGACAACAACCATAACAGTTGGCAGGACAGCGCCAAAAGATTTGACATCCACCCATATCAGTCACTGCTCTGTATTCTCCTGAAATCAGAATATATCCATCCATATCAGCCTCTGCTTGGTATTCTCCTGACATCAAGCTAGATCCACCTATATCAGCCTGTGCTCTGTATTCTCCTGACATCAGGCTAGATCCATCTATATCAGCCTGTTTTCTGTATTCTCCTGACATCAGGCTAGATCCATCTATATCAGCCTCTGCTCTGTATTCTCCTGACATCAGGCTAGATCCATCTATATCAGCCTCTGCTCTGTATTCTCCTGACATCAGGCTAGATCCATCTATATCAGCCTCTGCTCTGTATTCTCCTGACATCAGGCTAGATCCATCCATATCAGTCTCTGCACTGAATTATTCCAGCAACAGGCTCAATCCATCAATATCAGCCTCTGCTCTGTATCCTCATAACATCAGAAGAGAGCCTCCATGTCAGTCTCTGTATTCTTCAATGACCCCGTGTGTACCCACGCACCAACTCAACCGCGTCTACATTAAGAGCACGTACCTTGTTAATGGCTTTAGATCTGGATACACCTGGCAGGCCGACGTCATGCTTACTCTTTCGTCCGAGAACGTCAAACTTTTTCCGATTGATTTTCACCTCGAACGGGTTGTTTTTTATCTCTTTGGACGTTTTAGCTTTACGAACCTTATCGGAGATATTCTTCTTTTTTGGCGGTTTCCCCATCTAGACAGAGGTAGAAGAAGGCAATAATATAGGCAATAATATATGGCAACCTCCTCCTTGATAGGGTACTGTAACCATGTCATGTAATGAAAGTATCGTGGGATAGTGGGATGGTAGCAGGCTAACTTTAGCTCGACATAATGCATGAGCTGGCAAGTTACTGTAATACTAGCTACAAAAACTGATCTCTTTAAGGCAAACATTTCATAAACAATTCTGACATACCATAAAACTGGGTTGGATTCGGTATTGTTCAGGCAGACATGTCCACGTTGTCTCAAAGCAGAAACTTCGGCGTGCTAGCACAGGGTCAAAGTTGATTCGGAAACAGATTCGGCGACTTCAACCTCGTCCGTTGACATGCACGGAATACACTGCAGTGCCGCCGACAGGTACTCCACCAGAATTGCAGTAATTGGCTAATTGATGCTGGAAAAAAGAATGGTGTACTTGGTATACAGTGCCTTGCAAAAGTATTCACCCCCCTTGGCTTTTTACATATTTTGTTGCATTACAGCCGTTAGTTCTATGTTTTTAAATCCGAATTGTATGTGATGGATCAGAACACAATAGTCTAAGTTGGAGAAGTGAAATTAGAAAAATATAGACATAAAACTAAATTGGCATGTGTATATGCTATCACCCCCTTTGTTATGAAGCCCATACAAAGCTCTGGTGCAATCAATTACCTTCAGAAGACACATAATTATTGAAATGATGTCCACCTGTGTGCAATCTAAGTGTCTCATGATCTGTCAGTACATATACACACTTTTTTTTTTTTAAAGTCCCAGAGGCTGCAACACCTAAGCAAGAGGCACCACAAACCAAACACTGCCATGAAGACCAAGGGACTCTACAAACAAGTAAGGGACAATGTTGTTGAGAAGTAAAAGTCAGGGTTAAGTTATAAAGGAATATCCAATTCTTTGATGATCCTCAGGAGCACTATCAAATCTATCATAACCAAATGGAAAGAACATGGCACAACAGCAAAGCTCCCAAGAGACGGCCGCCCACCAAAACTCATGGACCAGGCAAGGAGGGCATTAAGCAGAGAGGCAGCACAGAGACCGAATGTAACCCTGGAGGAGCTGCAGAGTTACACAGCAGAGACTGGAGTATCTGTACATAGGACGTCAATAAGCCGTACGCTCCATAGGCTTTATGGCAGAATGGCTATTACTTTCAGCAAAAAACTAAATGGCACGTTTTGAGTTTGCCGAAAGGCATGTGGGTGACTCCGAAAATGTATGGAGGAAGGTGCTCTGGTCTGATGAGACTAAAATTGAAATTTTCGGCCATCAAAGAAAACGCTATGTCAGGCGCAAACCCAACACATCATATCACCCAAAGGACACCATCCCCACAGTGCAACATGGTGGCGGCAGCATCATGCTGTAGGGATGTTTTTCAGCAGCCAGGACTGGGAAACTGGTCAGAGTTGAGGGAAAGATGGATGGTGCTAAATGCAGGGATATTCTTGAGCAAAACCTGTACCACTCTGTGTGTAACCTGAGGCTAGGACGGGGGTTCACCTTCCAGCAGGACAATGACCCCAAACACACTGCTAAAGCAACACTTGAGTGGTTTAAGGGGAAACAAATACATTTGTTGGAATGGCCTAGTCAAAGCCCAGACCTCAATCCAATAGAAAATCTTTGGTCTGACTTAAAGGTTGCTGTTGACAAGCACAAAACATTCAACTTGAAGGAGCTCGAGCTGTTTTGCAAGGAGGAATGGGCAAAAATCCCAGTGGTAAGATGTGGCAAGCTAAAGCAACTTGGAGCTGTGATTGCCGCCAAAGGTGGCTCTACAAAGTATTGAGTTTAGGGGGGTGAATAGTTGCACATTGACTCAATGCACATTGACACAATGCACATTGACTTTTACATTTTTTTTTTCCTATTTGTTGTTTGCTTCACAATAAATAAATTAAAACATATACAAAGTTGTGGGCATATTCTGTAAATGTAATAATGCAAATCCTCAAACAATCCATGTTAATTCCAGGTTGTGAGGCAACAAAACACGCAAAATGCCAAGGGGGGTAAATACTTTTCCAAGGCACTGTATCCTGTAGACTGTTTGGCTAAAGGCTGTAGTATATGACATCACATTAAGTTTTACCGTAGTAATCTTTCTTAGGTAGGCCTAATCAGCGGCGTTTCTAGGCATAGGCAACCTAGGTGGTCGCCTAGCGCGCCATCTGTATGGGTGGCGCCGATTGGGCACCCAAATATATTTTTATATATAAAAAATATATAAAGAAATTTTATATATATATATATATATATATATATATATATATATATATATATATATATATATGGGAAATCAATCCATTTGTAGTTTTCAGTTATAATAAAAATAAAACAAATTATAGATTAAGTCAATATTTATTTATTTGATATAGGTGAGATGATATAGATTTGGGTGAGTAAGTAAGTGATGATATAGACAGTGGGTGAGTAAGGGCGCCAGTAGACGTTCATATGATCCTATAGAAAAATCAGCCAGGAAGGATAAGGAGCAAGCAGTTGTCTATGGCCACCACCTGCAAAACCATTGTTTTTTGGGATTGTCTTGCTGTTGCCTCTCCAGTGCACCTGTTGTTACATTCATTTGCACCAAAACCGGTGACATTGATTCACAAACACTTATGCTTCGTAACTGCACATATTGATGTCCCTGAAATTTAATTGACATGGTTTTATACTGTGATGATTACATGTTCTCTTAATGTTTTTGAGCAGTGTAATACTTCCAATATGTTATTGCTATAATTGATAGGCATTGTCAATCCAGCCCGCTTTTAGGTGCCAAGATTTTTACTATACTACTAGAATGCATGGTTTCGAGTGCTTGAGATATTAGTTGTTTAAACTTTCTTGACAGTCCTTTAATCCGTTTGCATGGTCCTGTAGTCTTTTCAAATGTTGTTAGACATTTGCAGTGTTATCCCCCCACCCTGAACTAACTTATACTTTTCCAGTCTTGTTTGACAAAATGTGTCATTGTTTAAATTCAAACTTATAAACATTACAGGAAAGATTCTACACGGTGCAACACAAACACTAGAAAAGATGGATATTACAAGACACTGAATTTGTAAATGATTATTCGACATAAATCAGATCATGATTTTGAAGGAAGTATTTTTATTCATGGTTGAAAAAAACTGTACCATGAAAAGGTATGGTAGTCTATAGATGGTATAACACGTATAACGGGAAAAGTTGAAAGAATACAAATTGCCACTGCTGCAAGATTAAAACAATTCTAAGTGACTTGAAATTAGGAAATGACTAAGGACATAGTAGTTATTAGCACACAAATGTTTAAAGGAAGTTACAGTCTTAATGTCGACACATACAAACAATAAAAGCTCAAAGCTTTAGATTAATGCCATGCAGTCCATCTGGTTCAAGGTTTATGCAATCATCCTACTATTAATCAATCATATAATATATCAGGTTAGTAGCAACCTGGTCCACGATCTGCTTGCACCATCTTCATGCATTTTGTAAGACAGCACAAACAAGTCAGAGACCAGGCTAAGTTCACAGCAGTTTAACCCAAACATCACAGACCAATGAAAGTCAACCATGACTTTGGTCCAGTGTTAATGCCGGTCTGTCAACCTTTGTCAAAAGCCAAGGTATGAGATGGCTTGTCTGGTCCCATTATCTGTGTGCTGTCTTGCCGTCAATTCATTGTTGGTTGTGATAGCACAGATCTAGGACCAGGCTGAGACCGTACCAACAAATCAGATTGATTACTTTTACTCCACAGTGTCTTGAATGCAACTTGCAAGCGAGGAGATGTTTTACTGAAACAATCATTTAATTTCACAGGGGTTTCACAGGGCAGTCCATTAAGGTGCAGTCACTGGTAATGCATGCAGCTTTAAATGGGTGCCATGTGCCATTAAAACAACTGTGTTTCTTACATTCCCTATTGTTATGGGCCTGAATCCAAACTGAATTTGACTTCCAGTTTATGATTCAGGCTAACCTGCCATCTCCCCTCAACACAATGGTAAAAATAACACAAGTTAGGCAGTGGTACGATGAGTCCAAGGTGCTTTCATTCAGTGTGCTCACAGCAAGTGGAAATCTCTACAAAATCATTTGGTATTCTGTCTTGTGCTGTAGCACACTATTTACCTAACATTTTCCATTTGTGTTTCTTGTGACTGGAGGGATTGATTCTGGTTAAGAAAGGGGTAAGAGGCAAAGCGGTTGGACGATGCAGGTTAATAAAACAAAAACCTCCTCCTGGTGGTCCCTGTATTCCTTCATGTCACGTGGTCATACAGCCACACAGGCTCTATCTGCACATAGACAGGGGCATGTTCATCTACTTAATGAAGGGCAGAATGAACCATAGTCCCACAACTAAAGTAAAATGGTGAAAGCGCTGGAATATCCTGACCGATCTTAAAACCTAGCCTAGATAGGTATTTCACAAATTGGTAAAATTGAATGCGAAAGCAATAATTGGTACAGGCAAAGTCTGAGCTGGGGAACATGACCAGCCGCAATAACAGCTGTCCTCGCTTTCACCAGGTACTATCCACCTCTTGGTGTATTTCGGAGGTATAAAAGTGACATGAAAATGTAAAAGAGTTGGGCTCTACTATTATTGATGTGATTAGAGTTCTAATGGACAATCAGGTAACAGCCTTTTGATAGGTTAACATTTTAACATATTAAATGCATTTCTACACATAAGCGTCCAATATACTTGAATAAATATGTGTAAATTGCCATCCATTTTATATACCGTACAGTTATACTGCAAAGCGGATAAACTCTTGGACCCTATAATTCGACGATAATGTTGGACATCAGAAATTAGCACCGTGAAGTTTTTTTGTTTAAAATCTTGAATTAGTTACCACCAGTTAAATGACAAAATACAAGCTTTTCTGTTTGTTTTGCATTCCTTTTTTAAAGACACTTTGATACAATTTAATACAATCCCATTAAATTCTAGAAGTTAATCAGGTTTTAGCAAATATTGTTAAAAAAAAAAAAAAAAAAACACATAGGTAAATAAAAATCTACTGCTCACTTAGTGGGCCTAAATGGACATCATGCTCAACAAGCCACACAGCTCCACTTAACCAGACTGAATGCACAAGTCATTCACCACTAAAAGCGACTGTAAATAACTTCAAAAGCATTTTTGACCCTTTTTTTAAAATATAAAATTGGCACACACTAGGAGGTGAACACAGAATTATAAAGCCAGACAAACATTTTAAAAAGCATCAAAAGCGAAAGGATGTGGGTGGTGGCTCGCTCGAGGGAAGTGAAGGGTTACAAAGCATGGGCAGGCAGGCGTCTCATCTAGGGCTCCTTTGCTTTTTGTTCCTTTTCATCAGTCTTTTTTTTGTTTTTCTTTAGGAAGGAGGGAGTGCGGAACTTCTTCTTCTTCTTCGAAGGCGATTTGCTGGGAGATTCGTCGCCGTCGTGTTCCCCGTTATGGTCGCCGGCGGCGGCAGCGGGTTCTTCCCCCTCGGCGGCGGGCTGCTCAGTGACAGCAGAAGGTGTGGGAGCGGGGTCTTCGGCAGGGAGGGTGGGAGGGAGGTCTTCGGCAGGGAGGGCAGGGGCTTCAGAGGGTTCGTCATCTGGGGTCAGGTCAGGGAGAGTCTGTCTCAAGGTAGCCTGGTCACTCTCATCCTTATAGGTGTGCTCCAGCTGGGACTCTGGGGGGGCGGGTTGGAAAGGGGTGTAATAAGACTGGATGAAATGTTGTTTTACAGAGGTTGCAAAGCGGCAGCAGTGCAGAAAAAAAACACATTAAGGTTAATAGGAGATTCATTGGGGGAAAAACAACTACTATAACTATTTAAATTGGCTATACCACTTTATTCTCACTTGGGCAATAGATTCAGAGAAAAAGTACATCTGCCATGAGTCAGTCATTATTTTGTTGTCCAACTAGGCGTGAACACAATACCTCATCTGGCAATTCTTGTACATCAACCATGAAAACAAGATACATCTGCAGATCAGATTCTTCAGGCACCAATCAGACACCATGCTCTTTGGCTGAGGCATGCCTGGACATTAGGCGGAACAACACTGTCTTACCAGGCCATTGCCGCTGCCTAGATAACATTAAAAGCTCAGACGCAAAAGCTTTACATTGAAGACTTAAACAAAAAGGCTGAACATTCCGCAAGCATAAGATCAGTAGCTGTACAACATAACACTTGAAATAAAACTACATACGATACTTTATACATAAAATTCCGGTCAGGATTATCTCCATACAGCTTGTATAGAAAGCTAGGAATGAATCATATGCAGCCCAAGCCACTGCCTCTGGTGCACATGTACTGCTACAATGTGGGTTCAAATCTAACCTACAGCAACGATAAAACTCTTCTACCACTTTCCTGTCCAAAAAAGAATAAAATGCCTGAAAAAGGTCTATGAAATAATGTATGGTCCATCATTGTTTGACTAAATGTGTGGTCATTGTAACACAAGAGTCACTATCAGCTGCATGTCTCATTTCCTGACAATGTATTGAAGTTACAAACTATGTATTGCAATTCTAATTCACAGTACTTTCAGGTTTACAAAAATGTTGACCTGAAGTCTCAGATCATTAGAAAAAAAACTTAAAATAACACAGTAATACAGAATACTAAACATATAATTGATACACAGCTGTTACTGTTTTACTGCTAAGCCATCAGCAAAAACAAGCCTCACACAAGCAACAGAAGCACACATTCTAGCACAGCCACACGCCACTAAAATACAAGAACGTTGTGAATACCTGAAGTTGGCCTCATCTGGAACAAAAGCATAACATGCAACAAATTATAATAGCTAAATACATTACCTGTTTCATGTATTGTAATAATGAGAATTCTATGGCAGGAAGATTTTTCACAATTCTTCATCAGAAGATTTTTTGCATTTTAGAATGGATGGTTAGGTTTAGAGAAGGTCAACTCAGGGAAGGCATAGGTTACCTAAAATAATTGTTGCTGGGTCTATCTCAGATCTCTCCACTGTCGCTGGCAAGAACCATAGACTGTGTAGGAAGTGGTGTTTCGTCAGGCGGGAGAGAACACCTTTGACCTCAAGTCTTTATAAGAGTCATAGTCATTAATGTGACAAATCCATCATCTCCACCTACATGTTTTGAGTTTAATTCCACATGGTGAAAAAAAGCCTTTTTGCATCCTACTAACATCAATCTAAGAATTTAAGAGAGATAAAGACAGGGAGGACCTTGGAAATAGAATCTAGCAACAAAGGTAAATAAGACAGAAAGAACCAGAAGCCAAGGACTGGCAGTTAAATAGAATACCCCCCCCAGTGGAGGGGGTTTAGGGCCACTCCGAGAGAGAGAAAAGAAAAAGGAGGAGGAATTGGAAGAGTGAAGCCATGCAAGTGTTATTGGGTGAACACAGCCCACAGGGATGGTCAGTGGAGATGATTTGGTGGTTGGAACAGTACGTACTTACTATGGCAACAGGTACTCTTTAGCATTTCCATCTCCTGATAGTAACGCAGCCACAAAGAAGAAAAAGCACAGGTAGAAACAAACATCTATAGATGCAAGTCAATCACAGCCACCACACTGTTAAAATTATAAAAGGAAAATCCAATTGAAAATCGAAAACAAAAGAATGACGGAAAGGCCATTCTTAACAAGACTCCAAACAATGGAGAATGGAGAAGTGAATGGCGGATCGGAAGACGTTTACTGGTACATTAGAGACCATCTTTGATCAGATTACACCAGTGACTGGTCTAACAGACATCACATTCTCCCTCCATTGTATACTTTACTTCATACAGAACTGAGATTGCCATGGTTTATATTGGGGGAAGCAATAGATGTCTGCCAAAATAAAGACAACAGAAAGAATTCCAGGTCTGCCCTCTTGTCATCAATAAATACACTAGAAAAATAAAGGAAACAACATTATTTCCTAAATGGCCTTAATTTAGTAAACAAAGCTTCTAATTTCAGAGTTACCTTTTGTCGTAGCAGAGCACTGACTTCTGAATATCAAAGATACATTGAGTCCCTTACTGGGCTCCATAGATAAGTTACATTCACTCCTTCCTTCCTGTATAAGCCATGACAAGAAGTACTGAGAAATATAGTACTTTATGGTTTGAGAACCAGTCATTAAGTTGGATATTCTGCTGATTTTAGGTGTAATCCAAGCAGTAATAGAGACCAAGAGGGAGAAATATAAAAGGACGTTCCTAAAGTTGCTATCTCACCCATGTAAGGCAGAAATTCACCTAGCGATCTAAGGGAATTGTTGATATAAAGTATGTGTAGCGATTTGTTAAGCGTGAGGAATTAACCATGAGAGGATATTAAAATACCCCTCAATCCAAATTAAACAATGTTTTATTAGGTATTTTACAAAGCTGGATCATGAGTTAGCAAGCTAATTTCAGCATACCACCATAAAAAACGATTCATTTTCAGGTTCATTCAAAAAGCAGAATCTATGCATTTTTGGTAGGTTAGTAAGTTATTAACACCCCAACCATTTCAAGATTGTTTTAGGGAAATATAATGTAAAAATTGTATTTCAGAAGGTAGGCTGATTGCTGGCTAAGTAAATGGGGGGTGGTTACTTTCTCATACAGTATGCCCAAATAACACTAAAAAACCTCTTAGCCTCGTATTACAAAATAAACGTCACATTCAAAAGCACATACAGTTGTAATGTTAACAATCACATCAAAGAGAAAAACAGACAGGAAGTCCAATTTCCTAGCCTTGTTTTTTACCCTTAACCCTGGGGCCTCACAAACAGTAGTAGCCCAGGAGAAGCCATGCTGGTCTTAATATAGCTTGTTGTTGGACAAACTAGGCCAACTAACCTTCTTCTGCTCGAACAGGGGTGCTTGGGGGTGTGCGGGTTGGACTCTGACCCTTCACCTCTTCCTCAGGCTCTGGTAATGCATCTGGGGAGGAAATCAAATATTTAAGCCCATTAAGTGGTCAGCAATGCAAACAATGATTTCGATTGAAGATTGTCAGTTTCTGGTATCAATAAAAAAAACACGAACGCATCACCAACCCAAAGAAATCATTGTAATGTATAACCCTTACACCACCACAAACAATAAATACAAATAAACAAGCAGCACGCCCGAAAACAGGAGAAAGACAGGCATTGATTATCATAGGCAATTGCAAAGAACACCACAGAGGTAAAAAGCCTTCACCTCAGATAAGGATCCTCTTCCCTCAGAGAAGCCAACCAGGGGATTAGTAGTTAACTTTTACAAGCACACTCCCAACAGACAACAGGCCTGTGTTAGGAAGAGGAGCAGGAGGATGAGGAAGTCTCATTCCCAGAACTGTTTGATGAAGGGATCATTCATTCATTCATTTGGGAAGACTTCCTTAGGAGTGCAACAATCAGCATTTGGGTTTCTACTCGTTAAAAAGATGGTAGGCAGGGCTTCACAATAAAGCACACTTGATGAAAATTCCACAGTAGTCCAAAAACTGCGAATCCCGGTCAGAGGATTCCCACCCTGCTTGTTAATCTAGATTCCTGGAATATTCTAACCATGATTTTTTTGGGGTAACCTGAATATTTTTGCTGATTTCAATGGGTATGGGTTAAAACTGGGTAATATGGACAGAAATCCATGTAGCAATACTTTGCCTGAATTCATTTGACAACGATAAACAGAACATTGCGTTTACAAAATGAATAGGCACCACAATTTCTATACACATAGTTTTAAAAAAAATTGTGTAATTGATGTACTATTTTACCAACAGGCATGTATATCCCTTTCACAAAAAAATTGTACTTCCTGAAAAAAAAGGCCATACTGTCCATATTGTCCACTTATATGCAGATAAATGTTTAGCCTATTGTCATCAAACATTTTATCCAGCCATTGCTGAAAGGTGTAAGGGGTTGGAAGAAGATGGCGTTATATCTGGCTGAGCAACACCATCATTTCATATTCCATCCATTTCAGAAGTTGAAAAGTTATTTATTGTCCGCTAGTCGTATCATGTGGTAAACCGAGAGAGCGTCAGAGTAGGCTCTCTTGTTTTCCATTGTGTGACCACTGAACTGCAGTATGCTTTGAGCTTTAACTTTTAACTTAAAAAAACTTTTTGCAAAGCTGTACTTACCTTTATAGATTTTAATATTAACTATCCTAATGCTATTTAAAACTAGACTGTGTTTAAGAGTAATATGGTCGGAGGCAAAACATGACAGAAATCATTACAATAGTTTTGTTGCTGAAAAAATTATCAAAAATAGTAACAAAATAATGAATGGTTTGGTCTGAAAGGGGTATTAGAATGGCCAATTTAAACCACATGTGTAGTATGGGCAAAATAATGAATGATTATTTGGTATCATATTTTGGTTTGTCCCTGCGCTGTGATAGTAGAAGTGTGTAGGATGGTGGAAGGATCAATCCCAGAAAGACAGAAAGATAGAGATAAGGGACTCCAATCAGAATGCAGGACGAAGGAGCAGGAGGACGGGCCACAGTCTGCTGTCAGTCAGTCTGTACCTGTGGGGTCAGGCAGCTCTGTACTGGTATAGCTGAGGGCCCTCAGCACAGCGCAGTGAAACTCCATGTGAGGAGACTCTGGGTAGGACTCTCCTCCAGAGCCCCTGGACCCTGACCCTGCGGACGGCTCAAGGCTCCCCTGGCCACCCCCCGACCCAATCAGCGTGTCAGGGCAGGGCAGCGACGATGAGGTGGGAGTGGAGGTTGTGAAGTGAGGGTCAGAGACCTCCAGTCCCTTCACTGGGACAAAGAGAGGCTTGGGCGGCAGTGGGGGCTTCTGTGGGGAGGTAGAGGGGGACAGGCCTTCCTCCCCAAGGACAGGAGAAAGGCTCTGTGGGCTGACTGTGGACTCTTCACTCTGTACTGGATGAATGATGCAACAACAATTTCTGCCCTGTCACCCCGCAATGTGATGTGTCATGGACTCAGAGCTTTGTGGAGAATTACTTCACATCCCACATAGATTGTGAATATAGACATTTCTGCAGTTGTAATTTTCTTATGATCTGCTTTCTATAAACACAGTATGCATCTGGGACAATAAACAATTACTAGTACTAATCCTACTATATGAAATCAACAAAAAAAAAAAAAAAAAGTGTAGGTGTTTTTCCACGGTTGGCGAATCTTAACCCAAAAGGGCATCAAGTCTTACCATCAGGTCCTTTCTGTTTGAGTTCTACCTCCTTGCGGTACTCTTCCAGCTCCTGGTCAAACTGCCTGTTGAATGGGTTGGGACCCTTCTGGTTGATGATAACACGGGGCTGGTACTCCTTTTCGATGATGGCCTTGGATGCAGTCACCAATTCTCCCTAATGGCAAAGACATTGAGGGACATAAAGATGTCGCTGCTGAAAACAGGCTGGTTCTGTTTAGTAATTCTTTTTAAACTTTTTTTATTAATACCAACACTGAGAATTTAGAAAATAAGTTAAGATTAGTGTAGACCATTTCAAAGCAGTCTGGACGAAAGGGCTTGTTCATGTTATCATAAATGTTTAAACCAATGAGGTGCAATTTTCTCTAGGGATTCCAATCTACTGGATAATGAAGAATATGGTTCAGCAGGGCATAACGTTGTGAAACATTCAGATAGAAATACAAATATAAACTTTGAACACTGGTCTTTCCTGACAATGGCACATAACATATTTTTTTAAGATATGGTTTTAGGGATTAATAGGCATCATTGCAGATAAAGAGAGTGGAGAAAGAAAGAGGACAGAGACCCTGACTAAAATGAACCAGGCAAAATTAGAGCCCACTTTGCGGCAGCAAACACCAAAGGAGAGTTCAAGAACACTAGACGACTCCAGACCACTATACACGACATATCTATCTGCAATGTTCCACAACCTTTGAACATGCTTCAGATTTCACACACACAGTTGCGGCAGAGAGGTAACGGGGTCATGTGAAAAGGTCATGGAAGGTCAGGAAGTACCTTTCTAAAAGACTTAGCAGGGCTATTGGCCTCTGACAGTTCGAGGCCGCCAATAGTGTCCGTACAGTCAGACAGAGGGGCGTCCTGCAACAGTAAACTGAGTAAAGGGGGGAAGAACCCAGCGAAAAAAACACACATACACGCACCTACACACATGCATGCAGAGTTTGTTCCAGGGAAGCGAATGGGGCAGTCTCAAGCATGATCGTGATAAAAAAGAGAAAGAAATAGGGCAGGATCATGCATTGCAACACAACACACTTCACAAGTGTGTTAAATTCAAACTAGGTAGACACAACCCCAACGCAATGCCTTAGACATTTCCCAGAAGACCAAAACTTTACAGCTAATGGTGAAGAAAAGTTCAGAGCATCCCAACAGCTTTCACCATATAGCCCTTCAAAAGACTTAAGTAAAATCTTAGAGCCGCATGTACGATCTAGTTTAGCGCACCAACACTCCAAAAATGTCCTCAGTAGTATTCTCAAACTCATGGAAAAACTGGCAAACAATGAATATGATCCAGGAGAGATCAAAGAATGAAAAGTAACTTAGTGGACCTAATGGGGGGAGGGAAAACTAACAACATGCTAACTTAATTCTGAGGTATTATGAAAGCAATCCGACAGACTTGAGGCTACCTCCACTGCAGGCTAATAGCACGTTGGGGTTAGTCATCAAAATAAATAAATAAAATTTAAAAATCAACCAACCGATATGAAAACAACCCGGCCTGTGACAGAGCATGAGGTTTACCTCTGACAGCCATTTGACTTACCTGCCAGATGGAACCTCTCTGTGGTCAAAGAATATTATAGTCACGTTAACTTAGAATTCAAATACTTTCAATGTTTGCATTATTCTGCTTTGCAACTTATTTGCTTCAATGAGCCACATTCAGTTCAGCCAGGGATAACAATATGCAAAGAGGTCTGACTGGGGGCAGAACCTTAGATTATTAATATAACTTTGGTGTCCCTGGGGAAAGGAATGAGGTACCAAACACTAAGGTATGCACAATTTGAACTTCATCACACCTTTTAAGGTCAAACAGGTGTCAAAATGATAAAAGCCTGGCTTGACCGTGAACCACTTCAAGGCCTACACCATCAGCCACAGTGAACATTTAAAACTGCTCAGGACATTACTTCATCCCTATTAGAGTGGGCAAACATCCAAATAAGCAACCCTCACCCTTTACTGTTAAGACGCTTCTCCAGGCACTGCAATACCCAGAGCTGGTTTGGGTAAGCTAACGGGAGTTTGTTGTACAATCAGAAGACCCGATAAGATCTAAGTGTGCAGGGCACACGGCATGCAACCTGCATTGGTCCTCAGACAATCAGAGGGAAGAAGATTGAAAGCTAAGGTTTAGCAACACCTGAATGGGACTTTAAGCATAGAAGCTGCATTATGGCAGTTCTCTGAATCCCTCAAATGTTGCTAGCTAACTTCTCTAACATAAGCACGAAGGGCTGTCCCACCACTCACAAAACCATCCAGCTCCAAGCAATGTCTTGCCTACTAACCTACATAAATGGTGACATTCAACTCTTAGTCCGAGAGCAGCAATTAAACTGTGACATTCAGAAGGGGACTCTACTACTATGTCAATAGAACATTTATAGTGGCTGGTCAGAGTAATCTCATAGTACTTGTCCCATAAGAGAATGCAGAACCTACAAGCCAGACCATGTCTACATTCTCAAGGACCGAGTCAGCCTCAGATTACCCCTCATCTTACTGGAGTTGCTCAAGAAAGTCGGATCATTCCACATCTCCTTTACACATAAAACAAGACACTGATTGAGCTGAAATCGGGGGATGGCAGAGGAACCCATGACAGAATTCAACTTTCACAATCTGCCCCTCGCAGTTCACTGGCTGTAGCCAGCAACTGCAACAACACAAGATGGGATGGACAAGAGCAGTGGAAGCATGACCCAAGCAGAGACACCCCAGAATCACTTTGTAGTGACTGGCTGAAGCATGAGCAAGGACATGATCTGTAAGGCAAACCTAGCATGGGGACCTTGGGGTCTGGTCTCACTTTCACTAATATCTGAAACAACGGAAACCAAACCCTGTGGCAACAATCCCCAAGGGGATATCCAGTATGTAACCTGTAGCAAAGGGAAACTGTCTGTTGTGATTTTGACAAAATGAACAGCTGACACTAAGTAACTATTAGCAAATCAGTGTTTAGTAAGAGAAACATTTGTTTGTATAAAGCATAAAAAAATATTTGCAAAGCGAGTGAAGGGCAGAGAATCAATGTGGTCAAGGTTGTGTTGGACATTATCACCCAGGCAACTGGGCCATCTCAACACCTGTTAAGACTAAAATGTATGATTGAATTTCTGTAGTGCATCCTCTTACAGTGGTTCCCAACTACGGTCCTTGGGTTCCCCCAACAGTACACATTTTTATTGTAGTCCTAGCCTAGCCGAGCAGATTCAACTTGTCTGGTAATTATCAGGCACAATCGAGTTGAATTGGGTGTAATTGTCCAGGACTACAAGTAAGAGTGCTGTTGGGGGTACTTGAGGACTGGAACTGAGAATCACTGCTCTAGTGCAATGGATCTTAAAGCGCTCCCGGGGACCCCGAGCCATTCCATGTATTCCAGAGCTAGCTGAACTGAATCAAGAGATCAAGTGCTTGATTGTTAGTAGATATGATGATATGGTTGTGCTAGGTCTGGAAAACATATCTGGTGTTCCCCAGGAGGTGTTTGAAAACCACTGCTCTAGTGTGTAGTACCAAGTGACCGACCGAAAAAAAACATTTTGCAGGGATTATATGGCTGCAGGGCTGGGTGTAGGAGGGACGTACCTGAACAAAGGAGCGGTCTACTATGCTTCCAGCACACAGCACCTGTGATTCAGGACCTGCTGTCTTAATGTCCTTAAGGTTCTGCTCTCTGATCTAGAGGATGACAGCAGACAGAAGTTATAAAGCCAAACAACTTCTAAATGACACAAATGTCAAATGTGTAAGTGAACACTTAAGTGAACACTTTAGCAGGCTAGAGAATCAGGACCAATTAAACAGTGTTCATGTGAAAATAACATCATACCTTGTTCCTCATCTCCAGCACTTCTTTGGGGTTTGTGTTGAGTGGGACAAATTGATTGGCCACTGCAGCCTGTCGCATGCCTTCCTCATTCGTCCACTGTAATCACCACAGCAACAATTCATATGAACCGTAAACAAATGATGCAGTGGAAACATGACTAAACAGGCACAAAACATTTAAACATACAGATTACACAGGCTTTACAGAACAATAACTCATGCTTTTCAAACCAAAGCAAAAATGGAGAGGGTACAACAACAGAATTATATAAAAATATATTTGTTTAACACCTGGAATCAGTGAACCAATGATGACGCACCTGTAGCATGGCTCTGTATTTCAGAGATCTGACAGTTCACACTGCACAGTTCAAGATATTGGTATTCCATGTAATTATCAAACCGCATAAAAAGAAAATCACACTCATTGTATACATTCCCAGAAATGTATTGGGTAAAGTAGGGCGGGGCGATATGGCCTCATATCACAATAGATAGATCAAAACATTCAACATTCTTAGTCAATACAATATTAATACGTATATATACATTGACCAGCCATAACATTTTGACCTCCTGCCTTATTTTGTGTAGGTCCCTCTTTTGCCGCCAAAACAGCCCTGACCTGACGAGGAACAAACTCCACTAGACCCCTGAAGGTGCACATGGTATCTGGTACCCAGACGTTAGCAGGAGATCCTTTAAGTCCTGTAAGTTGCAAGGTGGGGTCTCCATGGATAGGACTTGTTTGTCCAGCACATCTTAAGGATGCTCGATTGGATTGAGATCTGGGGAATTTGGAGGACAAGTCAAAACCTTGAACTCACCGTTGTGTTCCTCAAACCATTCCTGAACCATTTTTGCTTTGTGGCAGGGTGCATTATCCTGGTGAAAGAGACCAATACCATTAGGGAATACCGTGCACATGGTCTGCAATAATGCTTAGGTAGGTGGTACATGTCAAATAAACATCCACATGAATGGCTGGACCCAAAGCTTCCCAGCAGAACATTGCCCAAAGCATCACTTTCTTCCCATAGTGCATCCTGGTGCCATGTGTTCTCCAGGAAACCGACGCACACGCACCAGGCACATACGCATCCATGTGATGTAAAATAAAACTTCATCAGACCAGGCCACCTTCTTCCACTGCTACGGGGTCCAGTTCCTATGCTCACGTGCCCATTGTAGGTGCATTCGGCAGTAGACAGGGGTTAGCATGGGCACCCTGACTGGTCTACAGCTACACAGCCCCATACGCAACAAACTGCGACACCTTTCAGTACCAGCATTAACTTTTTCAGCAATTTGAACTACAGTTGCTTGTTTGTTGGATTGGACCACACGGGCCAGCCTTCGCTCCCCAAGTGCATCAATGAGGAGCGGCGTGTTCAGAGGCACAACGTATCATGCAGTCAGTGTAATCAAACTGGATGAAAATGTTTCAGATGACAAGATGTAGGTGGTATTGCCAGTCTGTCTGTACTACATTTTGGAATATGCACATCCAGTCTACATGTACTTTGTGGATCTGGAGAAGGCGTATTACCAGGTCCCACAGGAGATACTGTGGGAGGTGCTGTGGGAGTATGGGGTGAGGTTGTCCTTTCTTAGGGCTATCCAAAGTGAGAGCTGTGTTCGGGTTCTCGGTAGTAAGTCTGACTCGTTCCAGGAGGGGGTTGGCCAGGGCTGCGCTTTGTCACCAATCCTGTTTGTAACGTTTATGGACAGGATATCGAGGCTCAGTCGGGGTGGGGAGGGCAGTTCGGTGGGTTGGGGATCTCATCGCTGCTTTTTGCAGATTATGTGGTCCTGATGGCATCATCGGTCTGTGACTTCCAGCACACACTGGACCGGTTTGCAGCTCAGTGCAAAGCAGTTTGGATGAAGATTAGCCGTTGTGACGAAAAGAGAGCTGAGCCAGAAGGCAAAGCTCTCGATAAACCGGTCAATTTTACTTCCTATGGTCATGAAGGCTGGGACATGACCGAAAGAACTAGACTGCAGGTACAAGCGGCTGAAATTAGTTCTCAGAACGGTGGCTGGCATCTCCCTTAGAGATAGGGTGAGAAGCTCAGTCATCCGTGAAGAACTCGGAGTAGAGCAGCAGCTCTTATGTGTCGAAAGGAACCAGTTGAGGTGGTTTGGGCATCTGGTAAGGATGCCCCCAGGACATCTCCCTAGGAAGGTGTTCCAGGCACGTCCAGCTGGGAGGGACCTCGGGGTAGGCTCAGGACTAGGTGGAGAGATTATATTTCGACACTGGCCTGGGAACACCTCGGGATTCCCCAATTAGAGCTGGCAAATGTAGCTTGGGAAAGGGAAGTTTGGGTCCCCTGCTGGAACAGCCGCCTCCGCGACACGATAACGGATAAGGGGATGAAGATGATCATGATGACATTATTTTCATTATTTCTAACCCACAAAAAGAAGGCAATGTGATGATGAAACTTGGTGGTTTACCCAATACATTTCCAGGCGGTTTTCCCTAATTATGTAAAACCATAAATGTGTGCAATGTTGTAATTTTTTTTATAGCCTACAGTTAACTTACTCACCATTTATCAGCACTTTTGAAAGAGGCTACTATTTAACCTCAAAACAAAGGAACTGTTATTGAACATACAATACCAAAATTGTTTCCTCAAAAGAAACATAATTAATGTCATCATCATTGATCCTCTGTTACTGTTAGACTTACTGAAGAGCAAAACAAATAAAAAGAGCAAGTGAAGGCATCACAAGTTGATGAAAGACCATGGAATGGGAAGGGGTGAGGAGGTGGAGGAGTGAGGCCATGATGATGCTGGCATACAGTACAGCAGCAGCTATGTGGACCAGCAAGCTAGTGACAAGTGGGGTGAGGCTTGAGAGAGCGGGCATCACCAAGTCATTTCCCAGGCTAATGTAAGGTACATAACAGGACAACAAAGATAAGAGCAAAACACACACCGACCAGAGGGATTCTTGTCCGTACTTAATTACCAACATAACAACTAATATTTACAGCATACTGCCTACAAGTTGAAATTATAAATGTTTTAATATTTAGTGTGTTCAGTCAGCCTCTATGCAATAGTATTTTAATCTACAACTGAATTTTATTGTAGCCATTTTACAAACAAAAGGAGAAAAAAAACTGTAGATCTGTAATTTTTGGAATGTTCTGAAAGTTCTCGTCAAATGCAGTTAAACCGAAACACTGGTAATGCTCAGCCCAAGATAGAAGATAAGCCATTTTTCCCCCTCACAAATGATGATTAAATGAGCAGCAGCTGATTCTTCAATACTTTTAGCCGTCATGCAAAACCATTTTTTATGCACTTTATAGAAAGCATGTTTCTATGTATTTTTGCCTTGGAGTTGCATGGGCTGTTTAGGAGATGTTTCAGCTTAGCTGTTAAAGCAGTTAGGTGCCAAACCAAAAAACTAAATGAAAGAGGCAACGGGGCATCTGAATGGGTTGTAGCTAGGAAACATGGGATGGACATGTAAATATGATATACTCACTGATTATGTACTGAGTCTCACAACACAACAGTTTCTCCTACTTTCCCAAAGGAGATAATCGTTTCAAACATTAAACTTTTTTGCTCTCCACTAAACAAATTCGCACATGCATGGGAAAAGATTAAGAAAAAAATTATAAGAATAATTCAAGTTGACAACAGAAACTAGGTGAACTCAAATTAAATTTCAGGTCACCAGGGGCATTTGGAGGGGTGCTTCGGGACTTGGGAATAGAGGAGGAATGAGTCATAAAAAAGCAGGCTATGACTCATAGGATTCAGATTCCAATTCCATACCAAAAGCAGGGCAGTCTTATCCAACCTCACTCTTTCTGTGGCTTTAACGGAAAGCTCCAGATGTAATTGGCTGGCTCGGCTGAAGGACCAACCGCAAGACACCAAGGTCACTTCCTCGGTTTCAAAGGCAAAAAAGTGCTCAAAGTAAAAGAAGCATGCTAGCTTTGAAGCGTGTCTAACTCACTTAGTATATGATTATTTCAGATAGCTAGTAATTCCTCATTGTCATACTCATTTAATGTCAAAACAGTTTTTCTACACATCTGATCTTAAAAACATGTAAGGTTTGCTTTAGTTTAAAAATTGTGATAGCATCCCTGGACGCACACACTTAAAAGAACAAGCTGCAGACGCACGTACATCTGGCACAAAGGACAGAGAAAGAATCTGTAAAGCAGCAGTAGGGTTCGGTTAGCAACATTGTGCCACGCCCACTCCGGGCTCATGCCACACGCCCCTTTCGCTCCTCCAAGAGAGCACCCACAATGCATCTTACTACTCATGCAACACAGCATGCGCAGGGCAGCTGGAGTGGCACCCTAAAACCTGAGTTAACAAAGGGGGAGCATTGGGACTAACACACAGACGACCAGGACATGACTTGAATCGCTTAAAGAGAGAGGTTAGTAGGGCAAACAGATTCTTAAGAGTGAGGCTTAGGAACAAATAAGTCAACGTTCAAGGGAATGAAAAGGTCAAACCAGGAAAGATCTTTCCTAAGCAATTATTAAGTCTCTGTTTTAGAGCCGCTAAAGAAAGAATAACTGAGCAACACAGCCACTGGTGACATAGGTGTTTTTTTGTTGTGTCCCTCGATTCAATCTGGAGAAGGAGCAACTGAATTTGAAAGGATTTACATAGCTCGCAGGAGCCATTTCCCCACCTCTAATCTTAGAGTGCCATCCTGCTGCCCTGTCATCAATTCGCTGAACACTACTTCTAACTATGAACAACAATAAGGTTGGCACAGACCAAGCAGTTGGTTATACAGCTTGGCACGCAGACACCGGACGAAAGAGACTGCAGCAAGGGTTTGACGTGATCGTGTGTAATGTTCGTCCACACCTTAGTCTTCGACTTGGGGCTGCCACCGTCAGGCCCTTCCTCGTCGGCCTCGTCCTGTCGGCCCGAGTTCAGCCAGCGGCTTTTGTCACGCTGCTGCCTCTGAAAGCTGTGTTTGAGAGGGGAGCGAGCGCCTGAGTCACTGTCCTCAGCATAGGAGTAGCCCGTGGCCGAGGGAGCAATCTCTACATCGCTGCTGAACTTTTTAGCTTTGTCACGCAGCGCTGGGCACCTATAGGGATAGCCCGTCCTGTAACCCTGGAAACAGAGACGTGGACAGTCAGATGATTTATAATGAGGGATTAAACCAAGGCATATGTTGTTTATGGCAGACCTAATCTACAACAAAAATTAAACTGTAATAACATCCAATGTCCTTGGATTGCCCAAAAATTATATGCCAATGGTGTGAATTTTGTTTGGGCCTTCCCAACAATTGCCTAATGATGTTTGGTATGACAGTGACCATAAGGAACACCAAGACAGCACAAACAAACCTAGGACCAGGCTAGGAAAGTGACTAACAAAGCAAACTGGCTAATCCATACCAAGTTATCAAGCATTCTCATGTAGGCTTCAAACTCCTGCTCCCCGACCAGCCACTTGGGATGAGTTGAGCCCTCCACATGCTCAGAGCACCGCGGCCGCGCTTTGTACTTAGCGGGGTCAAGCATCACCAGGTTATCAGGCCCTCCAGCACTGGCTAGGGTGCGCACCTGATAACATGTGGACAAAAAAAGAGAAAAAAAGAGTCACACACACGCAGACATCCAATCAAGAACAGCTATCACAAGTAATAAATGTCAGGGACATATTATGCATAGACAGCTTTACATTTGATCAAATGCCAAAGTGTTTGGAAGTAGCATTAAAAGCTCTTAACAGTCAGGAAAGTCATACCTGAATCTCACAAGCTGTGACAAGATTGTGAATGTAATAGAAGGCTTCCTCCACCGTTCCACCGACAGACACTAAACCATGGTTTCTGAGTATCAGGACCTAAAGGACAAATGCAGCAAAGAATGACTTAGTGTACAAACACACCCTGAGTTATTCTATATGTTAGACACTTTGGACCAGTCTCAAACCTACAGAGGCAGGCATGTACTTGCTGTATGAACTCATCGCTCAACCCTCCCTAAATTGACACTTGGACGCATTCTTCTGGTACCTTGCTGGTTGGCCCAAGATTCTTCTGTATGAGGACTCTCTCCTCATCGTCTACGAGAATGCCGTGGTAGTCATGGTAGGCCACCTCTCCCAGGGTGATGGCCTCTGGAGAAATGGGCAGCAGGCCACACTTCATGGCCGACACCTGAAAAGCAACACACCTTTGTCAGTAGCTTCTATAGCAACATAAAATGAACAAACGGCTGTCCGCTGCTTCTGTAGCCATAACTAACACATCGTTGTCAGACGCTTCTACAGTCTCAAATAAACCATGTCATCCATGTACATGAATTTTAAAACTAACCCTAAAACGCTTCACCTTATGCTTCACCTTATGCTTCACCTTATGCTTCACCTTATGCTTCACCTTCTTTTAAGACCTAATAGTATTTTTTGTTTTTCATTTTTTACAAAATATCCTGATGTTGACCATGGTTATAAAATGAGACAAAACGTGTGATAAAAAAACATGTAAGGATTGCTGTAGATGTTCATCACGACACTGGCCAATGTTTTTCTTAGAGCCACTTAAAATTTGAGAACCAACTCATTTATTTTTGCTAGGTAGTGCAAGGCAAAATCACGTATTAACTAATGTACATCCTATTACTTCTTGGCTGCAAGCCTGTTCTTATCAATTACATTCAAACCCATTAACCATTCACACATCAATCTGTTGTTAGCCAGAAGCAGGTTGGAAGCCACAGGGCAGGGACAAGAAGTTTGGAGCGTATTTCTTACTGCAGCGCCAGCAGGTGTGTGGATGTGGACGATGCATTTGACATCAGGCCTGGCTGCATAGATGGCCGAATGGAGAGTGAAGCCAGCCTGATTGACCCCTAGGTTGGTGCTTCCCCGGTCCACGATCTCCCCCTGTACGTTAATCTTCACCTAGGATTATGGAATGAACAGTGAGTCAATGCTTCATATCAGACTTGCAAATAGTCCACTATTTCCTAGCACTATTTCTACCGAGGGCACATGGGAATTAGACAATACACTTGTTCAGTCAGTTGATTAGCTCACAATGCAGTATGGTTTTGACATTTTCGAACAAGGCCTCATCTTGACCACCTAGATCTGGCCACAGCTTGACAACCTAGATCTGCAAACTCATATAGTAGATAACCATGGTAGAGCAGTAGATTACTTTCAGGTTCAGCAAACATTTAGCATCAAGTTAAAAAAGTAGAGGTAAAATAGTTGGTGATACCGTCAACCTTGAAGAGTCAGTAAGAGTGAGGGAACTTCCAATAACATTTCTGTCTCAAGTATGTTTGGAAGCTCATTCAGAAATGCCAGACAATAAAAATAACTTGTGTAAAGCACCCACATTTTAGGTTAAGTGAGTAAAATTCCACTCAACAACATAGGACAGCAATTGTCTAATTAGTTCCCAGAGTAATGCACATTATGTTGTATGAGGAGAGTATCTTACCAGACTGGAGGCAGAGACTTCACTGTACAGAAGCCCAAAAGGGACAACCAGGAACCTTTCCTGATCTGAATTCACCCTGACCTGAAAAAGTGCCAGGTGTTAGTGTTAAGAAGCTACTCTGTATCAAAACATAGGAATCACGCCAAATGGCTCACATAAAGTATATGGCAATAGTTTGCTTTTTCGCCCTCATTTACATAATTTACACTTCCTGTTGCTGCAAGACTCATTTCCTGTGGGAAACTGGCATTTACTATGACCCTACATGAGTATTGAACACTACATAAAAACCAGTGTTCTGTTGCTGTGGATAAGAGCTTCTCCTAAATTACCTTAATACAAAATGAATAGAACAAATGCTGACGTCATTAGCCAAATACTCTATCGGAAAACATATTCTGCAGCTAAAATTATGCACAGCCAGCACTACATTACACTGAAGCAGAGAAATAGGTTCTGTCCTTCTGTTATTTAACAAGACTATGAGTCAGCACCATTAGAAAGCTAATTTACTACAACATTTGGTCTTACAGTTAAGTGGTTGTAGATAAGCTGGGACCAGCCAAAGAGGTCCGTCAGGCGGTAGAATGCTGCTAGCTTACAGCGCAGCAACTTCTCTCCCTTCTCATAGGAGATAGAGTCAGATCCCCGCAAGTCATTCACCGGTGTTACCATGCCCAGACCTGGAGGGAGAGACAGTTTCAATAATATCAGTTCCCAAAGAATAATGTGCTTATTGAGACCTAAGCATAGTATCTGTCTATATTAATTACAAAGGGTCTGTGATTTGCCTCGACTACAGACCTCTGCCCTCAGCAGAGGCCATCTTGGCCTGAGGGGACCTGTTAATCTGGTCATGTGACCAACGGGGGATGTGTTTGCGGATGTAAGGGAAAACTTTAAACGCAAACCTAAATTGGTATTCTGCGTCTCATCCACAGCGATACACTATTGGTCCTACGACTTGTGGATGAAATCACGCAGCTCTAGCTTTACCCCACGCCCACCGCAACTAAGTGGTAAACTATTTGAATGGCTGTAAACACTGCGTGGGGAGGGCTAAATGTAACAGACTATGCACCACTAACTAGCAGGTGGTCCTACGTTGGCTTCGGTACTTACGGGTGCTGAGGGCAGTCATGCCTCCCTGGGGTGCTGCAGGGTGCACACGTCACACACAGATCATCAGCGCTACATTCGTCAAAATGGTATACATTCTGTGTGTTTCCCAAGCCTCTTCTCCAGTAGCCCCAGACAGTCAGTTAAACATTACGAAGAATCCATTAGTTCAAACGGTCGCCCAATCATCCAGCTGTTTTCCAGTTATATAGTCTATACTGGTTCTGGATTACCAGGAACGCGAGTCCTCATGGAGAGGCATTGGGGAACACTGCGTTTGATCATGGGTGGAAATCAGACTGGTCGCGACAGTAAAAAACTCACTCATGTTTAGGGCAGCCATGCCTCCCTGTGGTGCTGCGGGATACATGGTGGGGGTGCTGGTGGTCATGAAGTCCGCAATTTGCTGTAATGCCAGCAGGCTGGTAGGCGTCTTACCACGCTTCAGCTGGTCCTGGATCATGGTGTCCAGCTCGTCACAGAATGCCTGGGGGGAAGATGGTTACACCCAGTCAGGCAAAGACACAGAGACAGAGACAGAAACCAACACTGAATGGTCGGGACCTGTCACAACATGAGCGATCCTAATCTTAATGCTCTTTCTGGTCCTGTGTTTTTCATAACTTACTCTGATGGTTGGAGATCTGGAGGAACCATGTACAGCATACAATCTATTTATTAGGCTCACAGCTGCACTCTGTCAAAATGTGTGTGTGTCAGTAAAGCCACGAGGAGCTCATCTACATTGAGCCATATGAACTCCCTCCTTCGGGGCAAAGGGCTTATGACTTGGCCTACTCTAGACCAGCATACACTAATAAACAGTCACATAAGAACAGCCTCTTTCAGCTCTGTAAGGGTGTTCAGAGCGAAGTACTGGGTTGGAGAGGGACAAATAAAGCTTGTTCATATGCATTAAGTGGTTATAGCATGTGATGGCAGAGAGCGTGACAGTTATAAACAAAGAGACTATACAGAACTGAAAGAATAAAAACCAAGAATAGGTTGGTATTTGGACATTACGCTGATACACAGGCTACAATACCATTTGAATGGGAGTGTGTGTGTGGTGTTGGGTCCTACCGGGCTCTGCAGGATCATGGAGACTCTCTTCCTCTGCTCCATCATGTTGAAGTCCTGCCGCAGGTCCGGCGCCATGTTCCTCTCTCTCTGGTACTCCGGGCTGCTCTCGTCCACACGGTCAAAGTAGCGCTCCTTGTGGGGGGCGGTGGTGGGAGGGGGGGCAGTCACCACCCCGGCACGCGAGTCACCGTTCATCACCGGGTCAGTCCGTCAGCTCCTAGAGCGGTTTGAAGATCAGAGGTTATTACAGATAGTGTTAATTAACCTGGACGCTATTCAAATGGGTGGAGGGTTGAGGAACAATTCTATACATTTTTGATCAAAAGTCCACAGGCTGTTTTCAGTCGGTGCATTGCACACCGCCCAACTAATGCAAATATGGGTAATTAGATCAAGGCCTAAAGATGAACATTATATTTGATGACATGTGAAAAACAGGCAAGTCTTTGTTGTGCTTTTGGCCTCAAACATCCAGTCACACTGAATGGCTTTGAGCCAATGGGGGCACTGCAGGGTACTTCTGCTGCTTCCTGTTGGGTTGTGGTACCCCAGAGATGACTTCCTGTCCATTTTCTCTGGCTCATTCAGGCAATGGTCAGAGAAAAAAACACATTTATATTTCCCCCCAGGACTAGCAAGGCAAACACAGGCATGTTGGACAATAAATGTAATACAGGAAGGAGAGAGTATCTGTAATTTCACCATCAGTTTAGAGTGAAATACATAATTCGACAGATGGAGGAAACGGCTGGAACAATGAAAGACGGAAGAGAGACACAAGCTGACGGACATGACATTGATTCCCACTCGGAAATGAACCTCGAGGGGCAGAAATGATTTCCAATGGATCCAGTCTAACTTCTGTCAAAGCTTTCTCAGGGGATAATGTGCTTTCAGCCAGAGTACATTAGCAGCCGGTAACCACCCCCCAACCCCCAGAAGACAAAGACATAAGCAAAATCAGAGCATTAGAGAGTTTGTCTGGGCTGGCAGACACCGCTATAAACCATTGGACTTTTTCAGTTCTCAGCAGTCAGCGTAGAGTTCAGGCAGCCAAGTGTGAACACAGAGCTCCTATGACAACGCCTCGCCAGGCCTGAAGCATCCAGGACTTGCTTCTGTTTACTGCCAGATATACATTGAGTAACTTTTGGGAGAAGACAAAAACTCAGAAATAAAAATAAGGGGCTTATAAATTGAAAAAATAAAAAATGTGTCCAAGGTCTTAAATCTGATGGTAGGGATTCTTGTTGTCGTAGTAACAGACACTTCAGAACTACCCTGGTATCCAAACAAAGTTTTGGTTTTACAGTTTTGATTCCAGGCTACCAAATATTATGAATAGGTACAGAAATAGCAATTAGACAAAGGCCTGTTCCAAACTTATTAAGCCCCCGAGAAACTCTGAAAAGCTGTGGTCTGTTATTAAACCAATTGTATCCCACATTGACCGGACAGTGGATAATGCGCCATTCTTCCTGTCTGGTGGAGAGAATGGAGATGGCTGTAGCCTCCCAAACTGCAGCGAATTCCTTACATTGTGTACTACCTTTGACCAAGGTCTTACGGCTTTGCACAGCGCAGTGCACTGTAAAAGCAGGGTTCCATTTTGGACATGACCATGGTCTTCTGTGTACGGGTATGGAACTGTCCTTTGTTGTTTCAGCCATGTAGTGCTCTCTGGGTTATAGCCACACTCAGTCTGACTCAGCATGATTGATCAGTGAGTGGCTTCTGTTAATGTTGTTAATGTTACTGTGGCAGTGTTGGAATGTAATATCTGACTCCTCCTACAATTCAGCCCTGATACCATTAAGAACAAGAGATACTGGGTGGCACAAAGCCTTAATGTTAGTCCAATACCTAAAAGGACCCTGGTTTAAATCGAAGTGCAAACATAAAAAAGATTATTGTGCCTTCGAAAAATGAACCTAACCCGAGGTTCACTCTACATAAGAGCATCTGGCAAATGACGGAAATGACATTGATGAAGCTCTAACAGCAACTTTAAGTGTCATGGTGTCATACACATTTACAAAAAGAACATCATACAAAAGCCCTGGTATCTTCTAGACAGTACAGTTTTGCAAGTCCTGTAACCTGGGTTCGACATTTTTTCAGACGAACTTCTGCAAACTAAGAACAAAGACAGATAAGCTGTCCCCCGTTTTGCCTTAAAACCAGATGTGCTCAAATAGCTTAGAGTAAAAGCATTTAATGGGAACACAAAGTAGAAGGACATGACCATCCTCCTTATCCCTGCTCAGGAAATTACAGAGACATTGTGTAATGAAATCCCTGTCCGCATGCTGACAGCTACAATGCTGCATGTATGCTGTTATCACCACGATCTAGGCTTTGACATTCATGGAAATATAGTTTTGGTCTGTATAATATGCTGAAAGAACCATAAGGCCAGATGAAGGTTTATGACCTAGACCACGGTTATGGTAGAGTATCAACCAGGGGTTTTCAACTCTGAGCCTGGGGACCCAGACAACTGCTTGTTTTCTAGCCTTCCTGAGACTAATTGCATTCACCTGGTGTAATTAGTCAATACATTTTTGAAGGCTAGAAAGAAAATCATCAGTACTTTGGGTCCTAAGGGCTGAAGTTGAGAACCAATGGTATAGACCATGTCAGTACAGACTCAATGTTTGAGAGCACTTTGAAAGAGAATTACTACTCTAGTAAAGAACCTAGTAGTCTACTTTCAACATCGTTTTTACTACACTATATTCATTGTTATCAGTCACACGGTATAATAACACACTTGTTAGGGAAGTGAAGGAGAACAAATTCTTCATTGTCAAAGCGATGTTGAGTGCTAATTTATTTAATTACCATTGGTTATATGGGTGGTCAGTATAGCGTAGTGCAGCCAGTATAACACAGAGATTTGTGACAAATGTACTGGTAATAACATTGTTTTTTAAATCCAATGTCAGGTAAACCATTACTACTGTTTAAATGACCCACAATTGACAGCCTGGGTTGCCATGGAGAAGGTTGGATTGGTGTGATTGTCTCCTGCATTAACTTTGATTTTGATTTAGCTAATGCTATTATGTTTAACAAGAGAGGTTTAGCTAGCCTCACTAACGTTAGCTTGGCCATTGCCAATGCAACAGCATTGGAGATGGTTGCATTGGTGCAGACGAAAACAGACTGTCAATCGTTGCAATAATTACATGTAGATATGATTGCAAATACAATATACAGTATTTGGTATTTTGAAGTATAACTAGTAAAAACGTTGACCAGTTGTTGATGGTGGGCAATGGAATGAGACTGTTTTGCCTGCCAAGTGGGCATTCCCAAATTCTGTGACGACATGTGAAAACTATCAATAGGAGAGGTGTTGCCAGATCCTATCCAACTTGGATAACTTGTCATTTATCACTGAATATATCAAAGTTCTTCCTAATGTAATGTGTTTGCCAATTCACTGAGCCATAGGTCAGTGGATGTTATTTCTTAATTTTTCCAAATCATTATGGTTTTAACTGAAATGAGACAATTAGAAATAAGTTGTTGGGCATTTGACCATTTCATGTTTCTTCTGAGAGTGGATATAAAGTCTACACACCCCTGTTAAAATGCCAGGTATTTGTGATGTAAAAACATTTGATAAAATAAATCATGTCAGAACTTTATCCACCTTCAATGTGACCTATGAAGTGAACAATTCAATTGAAAAACAAACAAATCTTTGAGGGGGAAAATAAATTTAAAAAACTCACAACGGTACGGTGGATGGATTATCACGGCAAAGGAGAAGTGCCCAAGAACACAGATTTAGACAGATTTGTGAACAATATTTGAGAGAAATAGGCCTTTTGTGTACATAGAGAAAGGCTTAGATCTTTGAGTTCAGCTCATGATAAATGGGAGCAAAAACAAAAGTGTTGCGTTAACAATTTTTCAGTAACCCTAACCCTCCACACTGACTAAGGCCCCGGTTCCACCTGAAGAAAACCAGCCCCAAAGCATAAAGCTGCCATCACCATACTTCAGTGAACAACAAACACAAATGAATTTTCCTTGCCATTCTAATATTTTGGAGGTGACTGTATTCCTTGTCATTTGAGTAAAGTGGTGCAATATTGTTCAAAATGTTATAATAACTATAGGAAAACCATCTATACACAGGGATTATTGTGCTATGAATAATATTTTTGGTGATGTCAAACAAAAGCTGTAGAATCAGCATTCTGATTTGTATAGGTTCCCATAAGTCTTTAAATTTCATTGATCATTTCTATTCAAAACATTTGTACCTTTCAACATATAATATTATAAGTGGTTTGGCATGTATGTTTAATAAAAGCTGAAAATTGTTTACCAGGATTATTTGTCATTAAATAATATGCTTTATTCCAGTTCAACCTATAGTTATTGGCTCTTTTTAAAAGTAAAATATCGTATTTCTTGTTCCTGCAGTCTCCAAAATGATTAGTTATGGATTTGGGTGAATTTAGACCCCCAGGGGTGTTGTGGAGAAACGGAAATATTCCATACCAAAATATACAAAAATAGGGCAAGAATGTTACAGTCCCCTCACCCGTAACATGTCACATAAAGTAAAGGTGTTTGGAAAGGTGCAGTTTTTAAAATAGTGTTATCAGTGTAGGATCTTATAAGACAATGTATAAGACAATGTCTGGACTTGTTTGAGGAGGTGTAGATGTGTTTCAGTGTCATGTCCTGGCTATGCCCCTAGCCATCTTTGCGCTGGCTGGGGTCATAGTCAGGACATGGCCAAAAGAGGTGGCTCTAGCCACCTCTATGTGCTTTGGTTTCCCCAATTGGAGGCAGGTGTTCGTTATTGCCTCCAATTGGGGAACCTATTTATGTTGAGTGTTTTACCACAGTGGTGTGGTTTATTTTGGT